>NQII01005898.1:44178-141609 GCA_002778355.1 Clitarchus hookeri
CTTGGGTAGAATTCAACTGATGGACAGGTATAACGTAACGACTTATCGACAGCGAGGTCATTAGAGGCGGAGCAAGTTGCTCAGAGAACCAGAAACGAGGAAGGGATCGACCATTGCCTGTATTCAGGAAGCATCCCAGCATTCGTCTGGAGAGGTTTCGTAAACCCCGATAAACAAAAATTAGGATAGCCAGACCGGGATTCGAACCTAAATCAGTAGGTAGGGTATGTCGAAGCAGGGACAACGGGATCCGGGATAGGATCCAGGATCCGTCCACCATATTAATAGGCGCGGCCTGTGGCCATGTTAGTCGGTGCCGTATGCCATATTGGTAGGCGTCACAGTCAAGGCTCGATGCCATGTTGGATGTTCGTCATCCTTTCATCCCTAGTAACTATTTAAATAAAACATATTTTAGTATAAAAATAAGAAAGTATTGGCTCGCCACCTTGGTTAGATAATAAATATATTGGTTTATAGTGTCGCTGCAAATCAGAATTCGATCAAATAAAAAAATATTTAAATAACAATTTCATGAGTTATATCGACCTTCCACTTTCTTACCCAATAGGACGTATTGATCCCCCTCCACAATCCCAAAAAAATTTCTTTAAAAAAAATATTTTTTTAAAAATTTAAGTTTATTATTATAATTAAAAAATTTTAATGTGTTAGTATTGAGTGTCATATATAACCACACACATCTTATCAAGGCGCATACTATTGTCATATATCGATTATGTAACCCACTGTCACGATCACCANGTATGCCCCTACCCGCCAATAATCAAAACTCAGTACCAGTACCCACATTACCAACACCCTTCCTCCATCACAAAAACGTATAACAACAAATAATTGAAAATTAGCACACGCCATCCCCCTTTCGCCCCTCACCCTCTAGCCACTTACCACAAAACACATGTAACCCTATTCTCCACCCTCACAAAACACCCTCAATCGCTCCACTACCCTCACCACTAACCCCCCTCAACATCTCACCTACCACCCTCACCGCCCTAAACAACTTCTCAACCATCTTAACCTCCCTCCCCCCCTCCATGAAGTACATTTAAAGGTAAACTATGTATAATAGAGCTCGTATCTTTGGTTCAGTTGGGTCTGTAACTTAAATCATAGTATGTCCACACGGCGTGTTCGGTTGTCATATATCATATGTCATATATCGCAAACGGTTTTATATTTTGTTAATATAAATTATCTTATTTTTTGTTTAAATTGAATTTTTACTTATATTTTATACATACATTATAATATTTCATTTACGATTAATAAAAATAAAACGGGGAGAAAATAGGTGTGTTGGTGATGCCAAGTAAGATACAGATGTTACCCAAAATGTGATTACACTGAGTGCGCACGAACGTGATGCGTTGTCTCTTTGGAGTGATTTTCTAGACACAGTTAAGGTTACTTCTACTCGGTTGGGAAGGTTAACGTTTAAAATTTTGGCAACCAAAAATTTTGGCTACTAGGCGAGCGCTAGTGTAGCATGTGCACCAAATTTTCGCTGTTATCAACGTTAAAAAACAGGACAATTGTAATAATTATNGCAATGACTGCGCACGAATGCGGTGCGTTGTCTCTTTGGAGTAATTTTCTAGACGCAGTTAAGGTTACTTCTGCTCGGTTGGGAAGGTTAACGTTTAAAATTTGGCATCCAACAATTTTCGCCACTAGGCGAGCGCTAGTGTCGCATGTGCACCAAATTTTCGCTGTTATCAACGTTAAAAAACAGGATAATTGTAATAATTATTAATCATATATAAAAACTTAATAATAAAGTAAATTTTTTCTCTTTTATTATACACGTAGCTAAAATTTTTAATTAAAAGTAGCCTTTTGGAACACTACGCATGAGAACTGTTTCCTACTAGGCATTACCATCACACCTATTTTCTGTCTGTTTGAAATAATATTAATTACCAATGAAATATTATAATTTATAGAATAAAATAAGTAAAAGTTTAATGTTAAAATATTTTATACCTCCGTGTCAAAAGAAGTATCAAATGCTAGTAATACGTGACGTATATAGGAAAGACCCAAGACCGTCATACATGAGGTGATTTTTCAAAGGTTTAAATAAAAAAGTGGGAAGATATTGCGAATATACTATATAATCTATCTGCTCTTTCATTACACTTTTGGGATCAAACTTCTGGGTATTCATCCCATGTATCATGTGTTTGGCTGTTTTCGAATTATGTTGTGTATCTCAAGCGTTCTATGTGTATGTTAACATATCAAAAAATTAAGGTATCCATTTTTTTTTTTGTTAAATTGAAATTTTATTCATATTTTAAATATATATAAACTTTCTTTCAGTTATAATAATTAAAAATAAAAACGGCGAGATCATAGATGTGTTGGTAATAGTTGGCAATAGTTCTTACGCGAAGTATTGTGTCACAAAATGGGCACTAATGATGTGCGTTAGCAGTGTGGTGTAATTTTCTAGACTAGGTTAAGCTTTATTTTCATGAGGCGGATGAATATCCTAGAAATAGAACTTTAGCAAGTCTTGAAAAAAGCAGTAAGTAACCGTGAATGGACTTTACATAAAATACTCTATGCTGGTAAATAGAGTAATAGAGTTTGTGATGGAAAGGGGAAGGGGGAGGTTGGGCAACGGTCCGGTCTTCTTGCCACACGAGAGCGCGTCTTCTCGTCGAGCACGTCCTACGAGGAAATAGCTGGGAAGGCGTGGGCCCGGCTTCTCTTTCTTCGTGCCGCCTTCTCGTTTACGGCTTCCCTTAAGGACTAGCTCAAAATGTTTCGCCACTTAACCACCGGGAAACTTTTCCTGCGGGGCGACATCTTTCAAGCCGCTTGGCCCCTTCATTAGGATTCACGACGACCTCGTGGTCCGACATGTCTTCCAGCGCTACCTCGTTCTGCGCGTGCAAGGCTGGTCACGTAACTGCTTCGCGTGCAAGGCAGCAGCCACGAGGACTGGAGCGGAGAGACTTGGGCGGCTCATAACGATAATGATGATGATGATAATATTTATGATGATGATAATGATAATAATATTTATGATGATAATGATCATAATAATATTTATGATGATAATGATCATAATAATATTTATGATGATGATAATGATAATAATATTTATTATGATGAAAATGATATTAATAATATTTATTACGATGATAAAGGTATTCATAATATTAATTATGATGATAATAATAATATTTATGATAATGATAATGATAATAATATTTATGATTATGATGATAATAATATTTATGATGATAATTATCATAATAATATTTATGATAATGATAATAATATTTATTATGATGAAAATGATATTAATAATATTTATTACGATGATAATGGTATTAATAATATTTATTATGATGATAATAATAATATTTATGATGATGATAATGATAATAATATTTATGATTATGATGATAATAATATTTATGATGATAATTATCATAATAATATTTATGATGATAATTATCATAATAATATTTATGATGATGATAATGATAATAATATTTATGATTATGATTATAATAATATTTATGATGATAATTATCATAATAATATTTATGATGATAATTATCATAATAGTATTTATGATTATGATAATGATAATAATATTTATGATGATAATGATCATATTAATATTTATGATGATAATTATCATAATAATATTTATGATGATGATAATGATAATAATATTTATGATGATATTGGTAATAGTAATATTTATAATGATGATAATGATAATTATATTTATGATGATAATGATAATAGTAATATTTATAATGATGATAATGATAATAATAGTTATTATGGTGATAATTATATTAATAATATTCATCATGATAATGATCATAATAATATTTATTATGACGATAATGATAATAATAATATTTATTACGATGATAATGATAATAATAATATTTATTACGATGATTATGATATTAATAATATTTATTACGATGGTAATGGTATTATTAATATTTATTATGATGATAATAATAATATTTATGATGATGATAATGATAATAATAATATTTATGATTATGATGAAGATAATAATAATATTTATGATGATAATGATAATAATATTTATGCTTATGATGATGATAGTGATAATATTTATGATGATGATATATTTACTGTACATTCGTTGTTGCTCGTATCTTGGGAATACAACTTTTTGCCAGAAGAGATAAAAAAAACTACTATCTATGCCCGTACAGTGTTGTTTTTTATAATATTAAGTTCATACTGAGAGAAAAATGTCGTGAAAGTGGTCAGAAATAGCTTTCCCGCGCAGTTTCCTTAATAGGCAGGGGAGAAATAAAACTTTACAGTCGTGGTTTTATATATGGGCTTTCATCGTGTGTAATAAAATCCCACTGTCACAGATCTAGTTTACATTGGAAAGCGTAACAGCGGANAAGTTCATACTGAGAGAAAAATGTCGTGAAAGTGGTCAGAAATAGCTTTCCCGCGCAGTTTCCTTAATAGGCAGGGGAGAAATAAAACTTTACAGTCGTGGTTTAATATATGGGCTTTCATCGTGTGTAATAAAATCCCACTGTCACAGATCTAGTTTACATTGGAAAGCGTAACAGCGGAAGAACTGCACACGGGTTCACCGCCTTGCTCGTAGGGGCGACGGAGCGCTGGTCGTGNATCGTCCGCCACGATTCCCACATGCAAAAATCCGGGAGCAACCCCGCCGGGAACCGAACCCGGTTCGCCTAGGTGGGTGACAAGTAGTTTCACCGCTACACACGACAAGTAGGAACAGAATTAATGCAGCGTTTTTTTTGTTATTATAATCTTGTTACGTCGTAATAAACTGCACTTGAAAAATTTACCGAACTTACATGATTATTACAGATATAAAGTGGCATTTATACACAATTTCTTATTGCTTTTAAAAGCTCCGAATTTATGCAGGTAGAAAAATCGTGTATTTTTATAATTACTTCCATAAAACAGCACGTACTCTCACGCCCAGTTCACGTATTAGGTGTGTCAGAAAGATGTAAGAGATAATTAATACTTTGGGAATAATATCCGAGTTACAACGACGGGAAAAGTTTCCTATTTCCGTTAGGCAGTATCCGTGCAGGAGAGACAAAATCTTTGATAACCTTAAGATATCTCCAGAATTTAAAAAAAAAATGTCTTTCTTTCTATTACACCTCAGCGGTAAATTGACTCTAAATGTTGTATATCTTGGTGTCGCGGGTGTTTAGTGGTTAGACTACTCACTTCCCACTTAGGCAAACCGGGTTAGATTCCCGGCGGGATCGCTCCAGGATTTTCGCATGTAGTAACCGTGCCGGACTATGCCGCTGGTCGGCGGGTTTTCTCGGGGATCTTCCGTTTCCCCCGCCTTTGCATTCCGGCGCTGCTCCATACTCACCTCACTTCACCCTCAATGGCTCTCAAGACCTCGCTGTTAAGAGCCTATCAAATCTCTCCACTCCATTGTGTATCTTTTGCTCGAACATATGTGACTGAGTTCTGTAAGAGACACTTGTTGCCTGCTACAGAAAAGTGTAAATAATATAACCAATTGAGAGATATTAACATTTTTACCGACTCTCTTTCGATGATCCGAAATAACAACAGCATATGTATCAGGGCTCAGTATATACGTTTTTGTTCATTATTCTGAGAATTCGTAGCTAGAGCAATACGTTACCTCCAAAACATCTTGCAATCCCTGTTTAAATTATNCCAAAACATCTTGCAATCCCTGTTTAAATTATCCTTTACACCTGTGAAGTTGGTTATTGGCCAGTTCAATCGCATTCCGGTAATTCCACGGTCGCTTCTGAGCCATCTTCACTTTGTTTCTCAACATCCAATTGCGCGTGTATATCGTGGGCTAAATCTTCTGTTGCGTGTATATTTTTTTTTACTTTACTGGCACTTCTATCTTAGTGCTGGAGGGCTAACCGGTTGGGAGTGGGGGCAGGGGGCTGAAAGNAAAACATCTTGCAATCTCTGTTGAAATTATCCTTTACACCAGTGAAGTTGGTTATTGACCAGTTCAATCGCATTCCGGTAATTCCACGGTTGCTTCTAAGCCATCTTCACTTTGTTTCTCAACATCCATGTGCGCGTGTATATCGTGGGCTAAATCTTCTGTTGCGTATATATATATATATTTTTTTACTTGACTGGGGCTTCTATCTTAGTGCCGACGGGCTAACATGTTGTGAGTGGGGGCAGGGGGTTGAAAGAATTAAACGCTTTACCTAACTTGCTACTAAAACAAGAAGTTAAAGTAATGAACATGCTTTCATTTATATGTATGAAATTAATTTTGAAGTTCTCACATGCTTTGATGGTAGGTAGGCCTTGGTGTCTTGTTGGCATAAATATCATTAGATAACACCAGAAACAAAGCAATACTATGAACCTGTAACTCCTCCTACCGTATGTTGTCATTCAAACGAACGGCATTACGGAGGAGGTATTAGGAGCATCATATTCGGTTGCAATCCGTTTAATGTTTTGGCAGGCAGGGTTTACTAGCCTAAAACATTAACAGGACAGTCATTTTGAAAACAAGTATGTGAGCCACTTAAATAATGTAGGATTGCATGGCTGTAATCAAGTACAAAATTTTATGCGAATTAGTTGATTGGTTAACGAAATAGGGCATAAAAGTTTCATTTTTTCACCAGGCAATATATTACAAACTTGTGGGCAAAGGAGGCTCTTATCCGTATATATGATACTTCTAATAAATATTTCAGCATACAAAGTTTGTTAGAATTTTGTTAAATGGTTTAATATATATCATATACTAATCTATAATATTTTACAGCTACCAATTAAAAAAAAAGTGCTTGACATACTTAAAAAATATATGTTTACGTGGTCTACTGTGGCATTACCTGTGAGCAAAATTTAGCGGAAATTGGTTGATTGGTCCTCGAGATATGGGTTAAAAGCNGGTCTACTGTGGCATTACCTGTGAGCAAAATTTAGCGGAAATTGGTTGATTGGTCCTCGAGATATGGGTTAAAAGCTCTCTTTTCTCATGTAATTATTTCCTAATAAATGAAGACTATGTATAATCACATTGAATTTTTGTCACATATATTTTCAAAACAAAGTTCGATTGGAATTTTTTCGGGACTTATGGTATAATAAAGAAAATATTTATACTTTGCTGATATGTTGAAAAAAATGTGACAACCCCCTTAAGTCATTAAAATTGTAAGGCCTACAAAATTATAGCTTAACGTCTTAATTTGGTAGTAATCGGTGGATTGTGTCCTAAGATATGATTTATAAATGTCATGTTTTAATGTAGCACTATATAACAAAATGGAGGAAGAAAATGTTTGGTTATCTACTGGCATATTTGATGCTTGTGATAGATACTTCCAGCGTGCCACGTTTGCGTTAAACTGGGTCGAGCGATATGGTGGATATACCAAATTACCTAAAATACTTGTGTAGACGCCATTCTGAAAATAAGTGTCTAATACATTTAAATTGCATATGCGTAGAAAGCCCAACGTAATAGTACTTGAGTACGACACTTGGTGGGAATAGGCTGAGAAAGTTTTCGAAGGAAGTGCAATACACTCTCTTATTAGTACACAATAAAACTACAGAGTCGCCGCTCAGAATCTCAAGAGAAGAGTTGGCGATGTAAAGACTGTACGACAATAAAGTGCCTTGTCCATAGAGGCGACGAGGCGTGTGACGAGCATGCATGGGTCGCCCGAAGCCACTCCGCGGTTCTAAACTTCACACACGCAAAATTCCTCCAGCCAGGCGGGGGGCACTTCCCAATAAGAATCTCCAGCGCCGATGACGTTGAAGCTACGTGGAATGCGATGGGGGAAAGAATAAATTAGTGTACTCCGAAGAAACCCAATGGCAAATTGCAACGTCCGTCATGTTCACTTGCAGAAATCCTAAATTAATTTATATAATAGCTGCAAAACACCAAGGGATAGCCATTACTGTCGAATACATTTGGAATCATTTTTCGTATTGTCAAATACAAAATAGGAAGTTATTTTTACAGTCATTTCATGGTTACTTCCAACTTCCCTGAATCCTTGCTAAGTTTTACTTTTAGGGTANCGAAGCCACTCCGCGGTTCTAAACTTCACACACGCAAAATTCCTCCAGCCAGGCGGGGCACTTCCCAATAGGAATCTCCAGCGCCGATGACGTTGAAGCTACGTGGAATGCGATGGGGGAAAGAATAAATGAGTGTACTCCGAAGAAACCCAATGGCAAATTGCAACCTCCGTCATGTTCACTTGCAGAAATCCTAAATTAATTTATATAATAGCTGCAAAACACAAAGGGATAGCCATTACTGTCGAATACATTTGGAATAATTTTTCGTATTGTAAAATACAAAATAGGAAGTTATTTTTACAGTCATTTCATGGTTACTTCCAACTTCCCTGAATCCTTGCTAAGTTTTACTTTTAGGGAATTCCTCCGTCCCATGCTAAGCTTAACCAAGTATACAAAATTACACCAAAGGGACAGCGCACCACATTCAGTGTAANATTCCTCCGTCCCATGCTAAGCTTAACCAAGTATACAAAATTACACCAAAGGGACAGCGCACCACATTCAGTGTAATAATATTTTGCAATAGAACTATTTCTTACTAGGCATTACCAACACATATATTTTCGCACCGTTTTATTCATATTAATTATAAATTAAATATTATACTTTTAGGACAAACTATAAATAAAATTCCAATGTAACCAAAAATAGAGTTATTTTTGTTATCACAAGATGAAAACGACTGTGATACATGGCATATTTACGAAACAACAAAGAACGTTAAAAATGGGGTGGTTTTTCAAAGGTTTGTTAAAAAAATAAAATTGTGAAGAAACCGCAAATAGACTATATACCTTTAACCGCGCCACGGGATTAAGTTAGCCGTGGTTCGAGACGGGCAGCTCCTACTTGTTTCGCCGGCGGCCATATTTATCCCGAGAGCGTCCTCGTAATCAGCGGGACTTCCTGTGGCGTCCGCGGCTGTGCGCGGGCTGTTTAAGGCGGCGTGATGAAGCGGCCTTCCACGTCCTNTCGCCGCGCGATACTTCGCACACATCGATCACGACTCGATATCTGAGACGCCGCTCCTGCGATACATCGATCACGAAACGACCGTTTTTTTTTATTTTTTATTTTTTTTAACTACGCAGCTGCGCTATTACTTTCAGGTATGAATTGGGCGTTCTCCAGTATCATCCATTCATTCATGGTTACTTACAAATTTTCAGAAGGCCTCTTAAATTTCTACTTTCAGCATATTCCTCCGCCTCGTGCACATAAATCTGAACCATGTTAACCATGTATTTGTGTGCACTCTGATTAATAATGTTTTGCTAGAGAACTATTAGTATTAACACACATTTTTTATGTTTTAATTCATACAAATAATATATATTAAATGTTAAAATGTATTGATAAAATATAAGTTAAAATTGTATTTGACAAAAAAATCATATCTTTTTATGTTATAACTAGTGTAAAACACATGTGATTCACGGCATATTTGGGAATCGTGGACAGAGTGAGAAAGAGTGAACGTGTGTGTATGCGTGTGTGTGTACTCGGCTTTAAAATTACCCTCCTGCCGTACGTTCTCGCCCTTCTTTACGATAGGAAACAACATCATTGTCTATTTTCAGTAATCATTTCTACATGCCAGACGAAGTTATCGCGGCAATGTGTCCGTACGTTAAGGGCGGGACTGCCACGCGCATCAAGTCTGCCATCGCCGCTAAGCGCAAGGCTCTGAACTGGCGCGCAGTGTTCTCGTCGTGCTGTGTGTACCTATGGGACTTTCAGCGATGGCCCAGTTATTTTATGGGTGGTAAGTCTTTAGGAAGGTTCAATGAAGAGTCCTTGAGTAGTTTTGTTCGTATTTTGTACATATTTTGATGTGCTCTGAAACTATGTTTCTAATGTGCGTGACATCTTGAAAGCACTTAACAGTCCTCGTTTGAAGTTTCTTTTTTGTTGACATACNAGTCCTTGAGTAGTTTTGTTCGTATTTTGTACATATTTTGATGTGCTCTGAAACTATGTTTCTAATGTGCGTGACATCTTGAAAGCACTTAACAGTCCTCGTTTGAAGTTTCTTTTTTGTTGACATACTTTCGACAGACGTTTAATAGCTTCGTGGAAAAGCGTGTATTTCAAACACTCTACAACGCAGCTCACGCACCAGGTAGGCGGATCCACTAATGCTTATTTTTCAATCATATTATTAGTGCCAAACACTTACAATTGGGTTTTTTAAAAGAAGAGGGCGTGGCACCGAAAATAAATTAATAGCCTAAACTGTAAACAGCGGGAAAAAAACNTTGGGTTTTTTAAAAGAAGAGGGCGTGGCACCGAAAATAAATTAATAGCCTAAACTGTAAACAGCGGGAAAAAAACAACGCTCAATAAGAGAAATAGGATCGAACGAGATGGTGTAGTGATGACACATCCAACTCACGTTCCAGNAAAAAAACAACGCTCAATAAGAGAAATAGGATCGAACGAGATGGTGTAGTGATGACACATCCAACTCACGTTCCAGAGGATCCAACTTTGATTCCAGGACCGGCACTCTTGATTTTGGTTCCCGTGGTCTTCCAGAAACACCCCTAGCGAGTGACAGGATATGTTCCAACCACGGGGACTTCCAACTTTTCTGAAGCTCTGCTGAATTTCTTCTTTCTTGATATCCCTCCGCCTTATGCAAGCAAAGCTTAACCGGGTCTAGAAAATTACACCAAAGTGACAGCACACAGTATTCGTGCGCATCCATTGTTATAATATATTTTAAGACATATTTCTTACTAGGCATTNCCAAAGTGACAGCACACAGTATTCGTGCGCATCCATTGTTATAATATATTTTAAGACATATTTCTTACTAGGCATCGCCAACACACATGTTTCCTACCTGTTTTATTCATATCAATTATATAATATATATTATAATCCATGGATAAAATATAAGTGCATGTTAAATGTAAAAGAAAACCGGTATGTTTATGTTAACATGAATATAAAACGCTCGTAATAAATCACATATTTATGAAACAACCAAGTACGTCATACATGGGGTGATTTTTCAAAGGTTAGATACGAAATGTGCGAAGAAACAGCGAATAGACTATGCCGTAAGATTAACTGTATGCTAAAGTACATTGCCTTTCACGATTAGCCTACCCACACGCAAATCTAACAAAGAAAAATCTGAAGTGATAAGCTTGCGCCGTCAACTCTGAGACCATAAATTACGCACGGGAATATATATATATTTTTTCGTTTTCAGCTCGTTCGATATTTGTACAGTAAGAATTATAAGATTTTATATGCTCATAATACTGTTGCAGTTCTTTCATGTGTTTTTTTTTTACCGGGTAACGTTCCAAAAAGTGTTTCGCAGGTGAATACCACTAGGAACTGTGACAAAAATTTATTTTCGAGCATTTTTCATTGCCTTGTTACGTAAGTAACTAGGAAACACAACGTACTTGAACAGACAAGCCTTAACCCCTTTGCTACTACTGACTGGTAAATTCGGTGTGAAGAGAGTAGAACAAATGCTCGTTGAATTAAGTAGACAAGCAGTCGACGTATTTCATAACTGACGTCCATTAATTTAAATAAAATAGGGAAGTGGGTGTTACTACGGTATTTTTATATGCCCGCCCATGCCTAAGGAGGCCATCTTAGCGAACTTGTTTTCCATCGTTAAACCGTTCGTGACTTTATTTGGAGCAGCTGGTAGGTATAAATACCTGAGTAACCGCTACGTGACGAAATTGTCGTCAAACATTGTAGGTGAGCAGTAGTTGAAGACTGGAAATAAGTTATTAGTCCATACCGCATGCAAAGGCAGTGCTGTCATATAAACACTTGAGCTGATGTCATTTTCGAAGAATGCTATTTAGTGCCTTTTTAATACAGGTTTTTAAAATTCTATAAACCTCTTTTTAAAAAGACATTTATCATAGCAATCAAGATAGATATTTCCGTGAATACGATCAACGCTCAAGAGGATGAAGAATAACTAAAATTTATTTTCGTGCNAGACTGGAAATAAGTTATTAGTCCATACCGCATGCAAAGGCAGTGCTGTCATATAAACACTTGAGCTGATGTCATGTTCGAAGAATGCTATTTAGTGCCTTTTTAATACAGGTTTTTAAAATTCTATAAACCTCTTTTTAAAAAGACATTTATCATTGCAATCAAGATAGATATTTCCGTGAATACGATCAACGCTCAAGAGGATGAAGAATAACTAAAATTTATTTTCGTGCCGAAAAATTATTTTTAAACACGTCAGGTTAACTAGAGGATGGGTTATTGAAATATTATTTGAAACCTCGTAATCAGTTATTAAATAAAACAATAAAGGCAGTCCGTAACATCGTTGCTAAGGCGTTACCATAGGACGGTGAAGTTTCGAGATAAGCCATGAAATAACGATACGTAAATTTTTAATATTCAATTGATACAGTCCATTCCGCATTACTTCCGATTCTTCTGAAGCACTGCCTAAGTTATACTTAAATTATATTTCTCCGCTTCATGCAAACACAGTTTAACCAAGACAATAAAACTACACCAAAGGGACAACGCACCGCATTCGTGCGCATCCTGGGCAATAATATTACGCATAATAACTATTTCCTACTAGGCATTGCCAACACACTTATATTCTCCCAGTTTTATTTATATTTATAATAAATTAAGTATTATTATTTTTAAATAAAATATATATAAATTTTCAATCAAATATAAAATAAATTTTTTTTTATGTTAACGTAAACACAAAACGCTTCAGATAAATTAAATATTTAGGAAACATACACGCACGTCATGCATGAACAGATTTTTTAAAAGTTCTGATGAACAAAGTGTAAAGAAACAGCGAATAGACTATAGAAGCCTAAACTTATCAGTCATTTAAATAGTCTGGCCACGATTGTTCATTCATCATTGCCGCTTTTGTGAGAGAATTTTGTTTTAATACAGCCTTGTTGCACGTGACACCATCACATCGTTTCTTCCTGTTTATTACTGGTTAAAGAGTCGCACAGGGAGTGCCAAAAAAAAAAAGTTGTGTTAGAATAAAACGAGGAGCTCTGGAATATACGTTCTTGAAAGTATCTGCAAAACTTGCAGACTTCTAGGCATGAATTTGTTCGTAGTTTTCGCGTGTAGCTTTGAGGTTCGGATTGCAATACAAAGGAGCCTTCCACAACCTATATTCAGCTGAACGAAAGTCATAAAAGGTGAGTCATTCATTCCACAACGGCCAATAAAATTGTAGCGACACCTCTTCGAGTGTCACGATCGAGAAATCCACATGACTGCTAGTTGAACACACTGAGCGTTGAGGCACCTGTTTACCTGAAAAAAAAAGGCTGCGGTGGTGTAGTGGTCAGACTAGTCGCCTCCCACCTAGGCGAACCGGGTTCGATTCCGGGCGGCGTCACTCCCGGATTATCGCGTGTGGGAATCGTGCCGGACGATGCCGCTGGTGGGTGGGTTTTCTCGGGAATCTCCCGTTTCCCCCTCATTTGCATTCCGGCGCTGCTCCATACTCAACTCACTTCACCTTCACCGGGTCTCAAGACCTCGATGTTAAGAGCTGCCCAAATATCTTCACTCTACTCTACTCTACCTGGAACATTTCCCCTTGTTTGAGGCCGAGAAGTGCGGGAGCGATAAGGGCGACACTGGCACGCGCATCGTGTGCGCCATCGCCACTACGCGCAGGGCTCTGAACAGGCGTGCAGTGTTCTCGCCGTGCTACGAGTACATTCGAGAATTAAAGCATAATTAAATGCAGGGCCTTATTCCAGTTTCACAGAAATTCGCCCAAATTATTTTATGCTAAAACAGATGGAATACGTCGTTTTTTTACCATGTCGAAGAGCTTCTTCAAAACAGTGTTTGTGATAAGCGTTATTCTTCGAAGGTTGTATTCCGCCCTAGTACGAAGTGTTGCTTATTTAAGCGTGCAAACAGATTGTGCATAGGTGAAATAGTTTGTTTTAAAAACCTGTATTTCAAATAAACTGCCAGGAGACGAGCGCCTCAAGATCGAAGAGCCATATTACAGGTGTAATCCTGTAGGTCTTCTTGCCTAGTTACTGGTTTTCTTTGACAGTCTTGTGTCAAGCGTTAAGGCGCGACAGAGTATAGGTTTTTCCACTCCTCGAGACATTCGAGGATTGTAAAGTAAACATCAGTTCAGCCATAAATGTAACAGGCGTTTTAATTCAGAACGTCCTACCCTTGTCACCGCCGTAAAACATTCTGTACCGGCACAGAAAATGGTTCACTGCATGCTTCAGAGAAGTGTTCAATGGATGCTGTTCAGAGGTTACTCTCGCAACACTTCTNACAGAAAATGGTTCACTGCATGCTTCAGAGAAGTGTTCAATGGATGCTGTTCAGAGGTTACTCTCGCAACACTTCTTTGTTCTAAAAACGTACCTACCTGCCTACGGCACGAAACTGTAGAAATCCATCCATTATTATGGAAATACTTAAATTCAGCTGTGGCGTATGGCTGCAAATAGAACTAACAGAACATCGCACATGTTGACACAAACGTGACAAGTGAAATTTTCTCAGTAGTGTAATTTGCTGTTAGATTAAACATTTATAATAATTCTAAGGTCTCACTAAAAAATGAGAACAGTACTATAATGTGTGTAATTGGTAAAGACAAATTTTCTAATTCACATAAACATATTTTATAATTGCCGCGTTTAAAACAGCAACTTCAGAAAGTTCGGAATTTTTTGTTCTGATTTTTCAATCCAAATATTAAATTTCAGGCACAATTTTTGTTTGAAGTTCTATAAAATGGCATGGGAATTTCATGAAGTCCCAATTTTTGTCGCATCATGAAGGAGAAAGCGTATATAAGTTAACTGCTTGGAGCGTAAAGATGGCTGAAACATTGTAAGCTCTTACCAGAGCAGACGTAATCAGACCCTTGCTTCTGTGCTTGATAATGCAGTGTGTCCACGTGAAATTGATAATACCTGTTCTTGGTGTTACGCGAAATACACGAACACGTAAAAATAAAGTTCGATTTTTGCGTAGAAAGGACAAATTTACAGACCGAAACTTACTCTTGTAAATAATAAACGTTATGATTAAAAACAAATTAGGGCGAAAAAAATATATACAACATAATCTCCGACTGGTTCGTGTAAAGTAGCTATACTACGTTGGCTAAGGAGGTTCGGATCAACGATACGGTGTTTAAGAAAACTTTATGAAAGTGGTTCACGTTTTTAAAACAATTTTCGTTACACTTACAACAATCGATACAATTGTCTTAAGGTATTATTTAATGTCGGTTTTAAATTTTTTGTTAACGTTTAAACCGTTATTAAGCATCACATAAATTCACCAACACATAATGTCCCTATCTTAATTGTTACAAAAAATACAAGGAAGTCGCCTATATATATTTTCGAACGAGGGGAATCAATCTAGTAGCCAAACAATTATAAAGAGTTGATTCAACTANGAATCAATCTAGTAGCCAAACAATTATAAAGAGTTGATTCAACTAAATATTTTGTCAACAGTCTAATTTCTTTAGGCCCAACACAGGTTTTCCTCATGCAACCGCGTATTTCGAATAAAACTAATTTCGTTGCTTTTCAAGATTTGTTTACTTAACAAAATATTTTGTTGGGACAAGTAAATATATTATGGGCTGTATGCAAACAAATATTTTGTTGGCAGAAATAAAGGTTTCTCTCGGTGCAAGTGTTGGACCGGTCCGATGATGCATAATGCAAGACTCGGCCAAGCGTGCGCCACGGTGCCGCAAGAGACAGATGCGACCGCCGTAGTGCTGCAAGCAGAAAGCGGGATTCGTCGGGAAAGACGATGGCATTCCATTCATCTCTCCATTCCCGACATTCCACGCACGACGGCATGCACAGGCGTCTGCGATGCAGCTGCAGTAACGGGCGCTTCCCGACACGATGCCCTAATTCTGAAGACGACTACGCATTGTGCGTAAGGACGCAGATTGACGTCCCACATGCCCTGAACTCATGAGAAAGGGTGTTCGATGCGACTGTGTGGTGCCTAATCGCCATGCGAACCAGACGTTTGTCCTCGCGTTCGTTGATGTGACGAAGCAGTTGTCTTTCTGCACGTCGCTCAGCCCGTCCCTCCTCGACCCGTTGGTCCCATATGCGCATCAGTGTTCTTACATTTCTTCCGAAACGAGAACCAATTTCGCAGCAAGATGGTCCACAAATCATATCGGTCACGATTCTCTCGCGGTTGAAGGCGGAAACCTTTTCGTATGGTTTTCGTATTCTTCAACATGGCCATGCTCTGGGGCTCTCCGACCACTTCTTTTTTTTTACCGCTTATCAGTGTCGCCATTTGTGTACGTGCTGCACCACTTTGCTAAACCACAATAAATCTCGTCGTCCTACACTGATCTACGTATTCATCCGATGTGGGCCAAGGCGAACCGGGTTCAATCACCGTCCGGGTCACTATCGGATTTTCGCAAGTGGGAACCATGCGGGACGATGCCGCTTGTCGGCAGATTTTCTCGGGGATATCCCTTTTCGCCCACCCTTTCATTCCGGCGTTGCTTCATACTCACCTCACTTCACCATCATTGGCTCTCAATGCGCCGATATTTAGAACTGCCCAAATCTCTTTCTCTCTCACTCCGATGTAGGGTCTTTCAGGTGCGACCTTATACATGTTGCAATTTTATTGTTCAGCAGACTATCAGACGGGTTTTGAATATGTTTTAATACGCTAAGGTATTTTATTTATTTAAAAGGGCGTGTCTCTTGAAAATTCAAATGCAAACAAACATGTTCATCACTATTGACCATGTTACTTTGTCAGATGTATAGGCGATGGGCGAGTTAATCGAGTAGTCGAAAATCGGTCTGCCCCGCCATTAAACTACAGCTATCGTCGAATTTACCGGATATGAATACTTACCAGGCTTCGTGTGCTAAAAAAGTGCATCGGGGTTGTAACATCAAATTGTCGCTGTTCCGAATTCGTGGTAAGGGCACGGATGTATCCTAGATTGTCCCCTTCAACTAAGGGCCCAAGCGAAGTCCACCCCACATGCCCTTCGCTGTAAGTTCCGTTGTTCAAATGTCCATAACAGTTTCTCATCTTCTTCCCGCCACTTCCTGGAAACTGGTGTTTGTACATAAATCACGGCAACTTAAGAATATGTGTTAAACGTATGCGTTAGAACTTGTAACAGCTTGCGAAACGAACACGGGTGTTCAAAATTATACCCGCTTTATCAATAAAGGATCAAGGGAATGTGGGGAATTATGGGTACTTAAAGGATAAGGGGTAAGCGGGTGAGAGTATTTGTCCGTGAATTCTAACACGGCCTTTGTTATTAAATGTGATCGTGTTAATCTACATAATTCGTCGAGAATGTTTTAAGTTCCAGTAATGAAAGTTTTCCAGTATATAATGCGCGGCTTGCAGTTTGCTCATTGAGCGTGATGTNAATGTTTTAAGTTCCAGTAATGAAAGTTTTCCAGTATATAATGCGCGGCTTGCAGTTTGCTCATTGAGCGTGATGTGAATTCCGAATGATCGCAGGTGGTCGGGAAGAAGGACGGTGATTACGGCCGATCCCTATCTCTCTCTCTCTATCTCTCTCTCTCTCTCTACCAGAGCAGACGTGATCTCGGGCAGTGCCCCAAGGTGGGCGGATATTTGAATGCGGGAACTAGCGCCACGGGGCTCACGTAATGGTGCCGGTGCAAGCGGACTCTTACGTCAGTGGTCCGAGCGAACATGGCTGAACCCATACACTACTCTACCTGATTTAAACGCTTCGGCACAGGCGAGATAAATAGTCTCGCGTTGATTCGAAATGAATGGGGAACAACTTTTCCTTCGCCAAATTCGGCGCAGTTGTTTTATCTGTGTCCACGAAGCAATATATTTACTTTTGGTTTTGGATGTGGGTAGGGCTTAACTTCTCGTCGACAGCCAGGTAATTAGAGACGGGGCAAGTTGGTCAGAGGAGTAAGAACGAGGAAGGAATCTGCCATGGCCTGTAATGAGGAACCACCCCAGCAGTCACGAGTGTTTTCTGGGAAACCATGGAAAACGGAAATCAGGATGGCCGGACGGAAATTCTAAACCAAATCCTTCCCGAATGCGAGCATTAATTTTTACCAATGTCCCACTAGACTCGGAATTGTTGTTTTAAAAACCTTTGAAATTTTTTTTGTGTGGTGTTTTTGTACGATTTTTGTATTAAATAACTAAAATAAAATGTTTATTTTATTATTATAGATTTTCATGTATTGTTCGATTCATTTTATTTTTTAAAGTATACGAATCTACAAATTAATCTGACGAATTTTATAACACGCCGTGGAAAATCGTTGATTTATTTCTTTTAACAGAAAACCCCTTCATAGTTTTTAGGCATTGCTAGACATCATTTCACTCAAGTTGCATCTTCCAGTGGAGAATTCAGCAATTTTTAACAGCAATAATAAATACTTTACTTACCGTAGTAGGATTTGGCGGTTCCGAGGGCAGAGATTGGTGGTTGAAGATCTATTGCATGTACCATCTTGGATGATGTCAGAGGTGCCATCTTGTTACCAGCCACCATATTNTAGGATTTGGCGGTTCCGAGGGCAGATATTGGTGGTTGAAGATCTATTGCATGTACCATCTTGGATGATGTCAGAGGTGCCATCTTGTTACCAGCCACCATATTGTTTCCGTTCTCCATTTTGATTTCGTCCATCATTTTGTTTCTATTTGTCCTTCGTTCAACTTGCGTTTCGCACTAGCTTGGCCACCATGTTGATTCTAGCTAGAGTTGGCTGCTAAGGGCACTGCTTTTTTTATGAATTTTCGCACAGATCAAAATATGGTCTGGAAGAGGGCACGATCAAACTGCCGAACCTTAGATTGGTATGCAGACGCCTTAGACAACTTGACTATAGGGACATGTGGTGGAAGTAATAGCGTGAGTATGTGGGGTACGGATAAATATTTTGTCGTGATTATTCTAATGCATAGTAATAATTTTTTATATGTTTTTTGACTGTCCGAGATATAGATCACAAATATGATTTTTTTCATATATATAAAAGACATGCAATAAGAATTTTCTCACAGTCATTATTCTTTCACGTAATTTTTTTCTTTCAATATTTTTATTTTAATCATAGGTAAGATTTTGTAATATTTCTTTATAAGTACATGTTTTTCTTTTTAAGTATTCTCTAATAATGGTATTTTTTATTTAAGTATTTTTTAAGTATTTTCTTTTTAAAAATATTATAAAAAGGTGTACTTTAAAAATAAAAAAACATATTTTATTTTGTTTTTTATTCATTCTTTATTTATATATATATATTTTCCATTAAATTTTCTTGTGCCTGTCATGCATCCTTTGGTTTGGAACTGGTCATCCATCCTTTGGTATGGAACCCGCGTGCATGGTTGCTTTAGCAGCGATGCGAGTGGTAAAGTGGGAGGGCGACGCCGAAAATTATACCAGTTCCAGACCGAGGGACGGTTGAGCAATTCCAAACCAAAGAACGGATAACCAGATCCAAACCGAAGAATGGATGACCAGCACAAGGAAAGAAATTTCTTAAATTACAAAATAAAAATGTAAATAAAAACAGAATAAAAAATAAAATAAAATAAATAAATTTTATTTCTAAGGTACACCTTTTCAAATTATTTTTACAAAGGAATTTTTTTAATAACTGAAAATAAAAATATATACTTAAAAATAAGATATGTATTTAAATAGGAAATAAATATTTATAAAAACCTTACTTATGACTGTAACAAATATTTTTTAAATACTTAATTATTTCTTTAGACAATGCAAAATTCCTATTGCATATCTATGACTATACTAAAAAAATATTATTGCTGTTCTAAGAAAGTCTCATAATGTCAAAAAAATTTATATAATAAAGTCTTATTACATATCTAAAAAAAAAATCTTTTTGCTGGTCAATGTCTCGGATAGTAAAAAAAAACATAAAAAATTACTTTTATGCATCAAAATAATCACGACAAAATTTTAATTTGTCACCTTCACACAGACAATATTACTTCTTTTAAACCCTTGTCCCAGTATATGTCCAAATATTTTAGTGGTGTAAAGCGTCTGCATGCCGACCCAAGGTTCTGCAGTTCTATCCTGCCCTCCTCCAGACGATATTTTGAGCTCAGCAAAAATTAAGTTATAAATGCAACGCCCCTGGCAACTAACTCTAGAACCAACATGGCGGTCGAGCGAGAGTAACACTAGTGCCGCCGGCTGGCGAAAGTTAAACAAAGGACAAGTGGAAACAAGATAGTGGGCGAAAACCAAATGGCAGCCGGAAACAAAATGACTTTTTTAATATGGATGCCTTAAAAATATGACATCTATGAAGTCATCCAAAATCGCGGATCCAAGATGGCGACCGATACTCAGCCCCAGTCCTTGTCCTTGGAGCCCCTAAATTCTACTACTCACCGTTAAATGCTCCAGAATACAATGAAAAAAGTATTTTTTAAACATTTTGAAGAGCGTTTTTTAAATTTAACATATGGTAGTAGCTCGTAGATCCGACATACATAACTTATGATTAGTCCCAGTCAAATATTGCTCCTTTTAAAATTTAAAAAATTCTAGAAACAGGCACAAAAGCTACCGGGCCATATATGATTGCTTTAAAACCTTATTACCCCATTAAAAACCCATAAACCAAAGCAGAGATTTGTAGCTAAAAAAGTTAACGTTACACTATGCAATTTAAATAAAGAAAAGATAGCTATTTATCTAGTCCACTGACTTGATCTCATTCCGGCAGTATTCAAACGCACTAATCTACAAACTCCCTCTCTCCCGGACGATGATGGGCACTGCCAATTCAATTGATAGAATAGACAATTATGTCTTAAGACTCATAGACTAAAACTGAGGTTGGCCAATAATCGTATCCTGAGCATTTACCCGACATTGACCTACCCCACACAGATACAACTGTCAAAGTTGCATATGAATAAAATGCCTTTGTACATTTGAATTTAATATAATTACACTAAAAATTGGCCGGAGGAACTATACAAACATCTCGAAATACGCTTTTACTGAAAGAGTATTCTAACCTCAAATACTAACCACGTATTAAATGACAGTCGTATTGGCAGAAAAGCATTTACATTTTGGGATGCGAAGTGAAGACTTGAGAGCGGTAGTTTCCAACTTATCAGCAGAAATTGGGTAACTACACAAGCGCTGCCGAGGTGTAACGATTGGCGCTGAAACGCCAAGTTGCATNGCTGCCGAGGTGTAACGATTGGCGCTGAAACGCCAAGTTGCATTGCCCCGTTAAAAAATAACAAAAAAATAACTGCGCCAAAGTCGCTTTCGTGGGTGGAAGCAAGGGACGGACCCATGAAGCGGTTCGGGAGATTAAATAGTACATGATACCCTCCCTCCTCTTTTCCAAAACGCTCACGTTGATATGAAACAGCCGTGTGGATGTTTTATAATGGAAACGAAATAATATCAGAAAAGTTTAAAATAGTTATTTTACTTGTTTAGTTTAATATTATTTCATAAAATTATGACGATACAGGGCCTCCCCCCTCTCCTCATGAAATATCTCGAAAGTCAAGACCTGCACATGCAAAATGGGAAAATGAGCTTCCCCTCCCTCCCCCCTGGCCAACAAAATCCATGTCTTTTTCCTCTCTAAACGAAAGTCTAGATACGCTTCAGGTCTGCGCACGGAATGAAACGCAGGATATACGTCATGCTGGGGTTGTCTCGCAGCACAGGCCATTTCAGCTCAGCCTAGGTATATTCTACTCAAGTTGGGAATCTCAATGCTTTTAGTTTGGCAACTAAAAATTTTCGACGCTAGGGCGCAGTGGTGTCGCATGTGTACCGAATTTGCTCGTGGTGTATGTCACTAAATGAAATAAATGTAATTTTCATAAAATTATTATAATTGTGTAATTACTATTTTTTGTTTTAAATTTTTATAGATCTGGAACCTACGTTTCATTGATTAACTACACCAGGCGTATATAAAAATGTAACTTTATGTGTTGCAATGAACAGAATTTATCCTCTGGATCTGTTTTAGTGCCAAACGCTACGTCATGTGTCGGGACCAATAAAAAAGGATGCTTTCGTTTGATGTTGCTGGTAGCAGGCGTTTATGTAATAACGGAATATAGTTTAAGCAATGAAAGACGTACCTCTCCAAGTGAGGGGCTTCCGTTACCCAAGCCTGCAAATTTGAAGTATTAAAAACAATTTTTTTTTAATTTGTGCTGTGCTGACAGGTTTTTGAGATGTTTAATCAAAAATGGCCTTAGTTTTTCTCTATCAAGTACCAAATTTTTTGCACCCGGCTTTGTACTGCAAACCTATTTACTGTTGTTGATAAATTATTTGGTGGTATATAATTGAACAAAACACATTTGCAAATCAAAATTATATTAAATTATTTTCGAAGTGCTTAAATTTTTCTCATCAATTATGTACAGTAGACTTGTGGTTCCTTTTCCTCTTGGTCATGAAGAAGCTGTTTTGACTTTTCTGCTTGTGCGAAGTGCTCGGATTGTCAAAGCGAAGTTTCCAACAGAAGCAGCTCATCATATTTACACCCCAACGGCCCTGCTAATGTCTTTCCAATTTTTTTTTAAATATCCTGATGGAAACTTTCACCTTGCTCCTCACCGACATCATCAAAGTTTTCCGGGAAGTAAAATCTTTACTTTTCTAATCATTTTACATATTCCCATTGACCGAAGCATGAATTAAGTGATCATGCCCACGGCAGTGCTGATTTCCTATACGGTAGGAGGATACACAGTATGAATACTAATAGATCTTGAGCAGGACTTTCAAAAGTGCTCAGCTTACCGAACAGCCTACAATGCCCAGTAGACGCCTTTCATTTAATGAATGTGCCAAAAGTCTAAATTCTCGTGTTAGAAGCTTACCATGAGTGGTGGCAGCTCTTGATTATTTTTTTTTTCACATATGTAGAAGGTGGCAAGGAGAATGGTAAATTGCATGTCCGCGCGTGACCGTCAGTCCTCCCCCCTCCCGGCAACAAAACAGCAGGAGTGGCGCGGACAGGCCAAGGGGAAGATGGTGAAGTAACAGGCACGCGACTGCTTGTGGACACGTCGTGCCGTGGGTTTGGAAGAAGAAGNTCGATCCGCTACCGGCCGGCGTCTGCAGCCCGCAGCCTTGCTGGTAACCCGGGCTTGCGAAACTCTCTCGGACACTCGTCCCACCGACCGCCGACACTCAGGGCCTGAGCGGGGGCTGGACACGAACTCTCTGACAGAATACGTTACGCTTCGGGGGCGTAACGAAACGCGAAGCGAATGTAGTGATTACAAACTGCACTGCAACAGGCGTTTTCTTAAAGGTGGGGCCGCCTGGTTGAAGGAATTTTGCACGTCTGAGACCTAAAAGCGTGGAACCGCTAGGGGCGACCGAGACATGTGCATCAATTCTCTCACCGCCTCTACGCGCAAAGCACACTGAACTGGCGTGCAGTCTTGCCGTCGGTAACGCACCTGTACGATACTTTCAGCGGATACCGTACCACTTCATGACGTAATAATAAAAATAAAGTCTTGATGTATGTCCCTATTCCTTTTTAAACGTTTTGTACCGGAATGTTTATACCTAGAAATGACCGTTATAACACACGTTTGAGTCATTTCCACTATCGAAAACACATGCTTTGGAGATAAATGGGGGAACTGAAATCATTTGCAGACGCGTAACGTTTCTTAAATGCTATTTGTAAGCAGGCCTCACTCAGACACGTTGGACGGTTTTTTAATAAAACGTTTTCTGCTGGAGCTCTGGACACCGTTTAGCGGCATACCCACCTTAAGGCTCCCGCCTACCTGGAACTTTATTCCGCGTTTGAGGCCGAGAAGCACGAGAGCTATATGGGCGACACTGCCACCCGCATCAAGTGCCCCGTCGCCCCTAAGCGCAAGGCTCTNCATCAAGTGCCCCGTCGCCCCTAAGCGCAAGGCTCTCAACTGGCGCGCAGTGTTCTAGTCGCACTGCGTATACTTACGGGACTTTCAGCGCTGACCCCAGGTTTTTTATTGGTGGGAAGTCTGCAGGAAGGTTCAACTCACGGCCCTAGAGTAGTTTTGTATGCATCTGAAGCGTTTGTTCTGCCATCTTGGAGTACATACTCTGGATTGGTGTTTCTAATGTGCATGACGTCTTGAAAGCACTCAAAAACCCTCGTTTGGTGTGTGTGTGTTCTTTCGTACAGCAGCACATTGGAAGCACGTTTAATAGTTTCTTAGAAAAACGAGCATTTCTAACACACTGAAACGCATTTAAAGCTGCAAGTATGTGGGTGTCTTAAAGCCGTCTCCTAGTGAGGGGTATGTTTGAGTGAGCAGTTTCGTACAGTATGTGTCCAATTCGTACACTTTTCAGATATAGAACCCTGAAAAAGCCGATTTTGGCTATGTCGGCGGGCATTAAAACGTTTTTAATGTACGCGATGTCTTGAAAGCACCATTCCATGATCGTCTGAAATGTGCCATCTTTTCGTAAGCAAACCTACCGGAGGCACGTTTTATAGTTTCATCATCATTAAAAAATTTTTATTTTTCAAACACGCTGCAACGAGTTTTGAGTGTCAGGTAAGCGACCGCTTTAAGGGGGTTGGATCCAAAAAAATGTATTATTCTACAATTGCACCAAACATTGTTTAACTCGTGCGCACAGTACGCAATGACATTTCCATGAATAAAAAAAATTTACTTTTTATATTTTTGAATAATTTGATGTTATATACAAAATTCTTTGGTTTTGTTGCAGCAGTAAAAACAAATATAGATAAAAATATTTACTACATAAACTAATGCAATGGGCTACTACTTGACATATATATAATCACGAAGTATCAGTTATTACATTTTAAAAAAGTGTTAAAATATCTTGAAATTTAGCTTTTTTTTTCATATATGTATATGAATACATATATATATATATATATATATATATATATACGGCTAGTTATTTGGTGATTATATATGTGTCACACTTTAGCCCATGGGATTAGTTTACTTTGTAATTTTTTTCATCTGTACAACTAAGTTGTTATTACGGCTGCAAAAAAACAGAAAAAGTTTGTATTTGACATCAAATTATTCAAAAAATATAAAGTGTAACATTTTTTATTAAAGGAAAATAGTATTTCATACAATACGTAGAAGTTGAATAATGTTTGGTAGAAATATAAATTTTTTAATTTTTTGGGGTCAGACACCTTTAAACCTCTAATCATATCGAAATTATGTGACGTTACAGAAGAAAAGAAAACACTGAAAAAAGTTATGCACATTTTATTTAGATTATATGTCCAGACAGACGTGGACATCTACCTAAAATCATATATTTAATTTTTAAAAAATTACTATAAATAACTTGCGTGACAATGTCGTTAACTATTTTTTCTAGTTTACTATATAAACTTACAGCTCACTCAGCGTGATATCTGTAAGCGAGAAAAGTAAACACCAACGCGACATCTATCAACTGAAAAAGTAAACCCGTGCTGCCGAAGTAGCAACCAGTAAACACCCAACAATAACCTACAAAGACTACTGCAACTAATATCTTGCAAATATTTCAAAGTGTTTTACATCATATTACAAGGTATTACGTTTACTTCTCCGTCAATTAGCTAGAAGTAAATTAATTACGTGCAGTGTTAACTTTCAGCTCCCCCGCGGACAATCGTACTCGCGGTGAATAACGCACGACAGTTTGCGATGTTGGCCGAACCAAACTTAGGTTCCCGCTCGCATCGTTCGATTACCACCGCTGCGACGTCATCAAACTCCGACACTTGTGGTACAATGACGTGACACAATCTGTCCACACTCAGCTCGCTACACGCCGAACAAAATAGCTAGGCAACGAACCGAACCTCGCCGGCACCTGCGAGAACGACCCAGAAGGCGCGCGATCCGCAAGGCCAGGTGGATTATCTGGCGCACTTTGTACAGGGGCGGGTGGCTACCTCAACACTGGCATTGCGTACAGTAGGTGGTGAAGTAGATCCTCAGCAGAGCTTTCAAAAGCGTGCCTTATTGTATGTGAAAAAGCCTCTTCTTGTGCCGCACAAAGCCTGTTTACCAGCTTTACGACAGCGAGCACAAATAACCGTTCAGCGTTTTACAAGCAACTTTGTTATTTTCATCCGTTCAAGGACAAAAATATACTTTTCATCTCAGTCCGTTGTTCGTACCGCCAACAAACTATACATTTCTGTTGACAAAACTAATTCGTTACGCAAACAAATGTACATTAAAACTTTTTTTTCTTCAAAAAAAGGAATAAACTAATAAACTATTATAAGTTATAAACTAACACATGTAATGCGAATTCTTTTATCGTTACTACGAAGTAAAAAGTAGTCATTGTAAAGGACTCGCACGGACATGCCAACCTTGGCCCACATACAAAGTAGATCATGTCGAAGGAAATGGAAGAACAATTGTATTTTATTATCTATAATCCAATTGNGGGGGGGGGGGGGCGCTTAGTTGATCAAGTTCGTGATACAGAAATGTTATAAATTGTTATGAAATAAAACAAAGAAAAATACCTGCATTTTTTGGTGGGAATTTTTTTAAACAGTAATTTAAAACATCTGAAAACTTTACATCCTACAAAAATCGTGTCACGTTTAGATTGCCTTTCGCGACAGTCTATTGAGCCTGTGGAACTGCTTAAATGGTAAACTAAGGTCAGGGGAAGTAATTCGCGAGCTCTTAATGTAGTATAATACATAAAACCACACAGAGATTTTTTTTTTCTTCAAATTTTCACTGAAGTACAGAATTATTTCAACAGAGAAAACGGAAGATGTTTGAAGCTGAACGGAAACTTTTTCGCCTTCCCTTTCACGTACGCTCGCTGCTGCTAGTTGTCAAATCAACTTATTTCAGTAGGCCCAGTTTTACTTTGTTGAATAATATACTTATTTGTGCACAAGAAGTTCGCTTGCAGGAGATGTCACATATAGGCTGGTCACGGTAAACTCAGCGCTTTTGAAAACCCTGTTTAAGATCTACTTTCACATCGTGTATTATTCCACCATACGTGAAATTAACATTGCCACAGGCTTTCTCACATTATTCATGCGTTGGTCCAGTGAAGCTGTGAAATTGCTGTGAAAGTAAATATTCTACCTTTTTGCTAACTGCTAAACTTATATGCATTATAAAAACATAAAGAAAAATAAATAATTTTGCTATTCACAAATGTTTACATAAAACTTTCAATTCAACGTAAACAATTGGAACTACTTTTATTTCGTCGTTACCAACTTTACTGGGCGCATGTCCGTCAACAATTTGCCCTGTTTAAATATATGCAGGTGTAGGATATTCAAAGGTAAATTGAGCACTTTTTGAAGTCCTCTCATTTGTAATAATAGTAAATAAATATATTTTATTGCAGCCTTAGACGTTAACTTTTGTGTCGGGTGAAATATAAACCCTGTGTTTATTACGTACATGGCAATATTTATTTTAAAAAGTGGTGGAAAGATAAAAAAATTGCTGATAGGAAAAAAGTAACTAGGGACTCAAAAGTGCTCACTTTACCGTGACCAGCCTATAGAGGAGTGACATTTTTCAAATGTTTATTTATTTTTAATGTGCTCGGTTAACAGTGAACAGTGTTAACAGACAACGCTAGTAGAATCGAAATCTCGTCCTTACTGAAAACGTGCTTCAAGTTTCATGAAGATTTCATACTAGTGGTATCACAGATAACGTACAAGATGGGATATGTAAGTGACGTTACATTCCGAATTATATTAAAATTCTGGATTCCACATTGTGTTTCTTTGGCACTAAACATTATCAATGTATGAGGAATTTCGTCCAAATAAATAATACACAAAAGGACGAAAGGCAAATATTTAGTTCTGGAAAGTTATGATCATATAAGCTTTCTGTTTAGGCATAAGTGGAATAAAGTTAAAATTACGATAACTAAGAAAAATTTTTAAAATAAATGACACCTGGTAAAAAAAACACTAAACCCAGTGAAATTATACGAAAGAATCCCCTTCAAGAAAACTGGCGATTTCATTCTTTAAGTCCAAACATTAGCAAACAAGAAAATGAAATATTTTCTTTCCAAAGCTTCAAATGCAGAACCTCATTTGGAAACACAATGGCAGTGTCATTAGGAATATATATATAAAAAAACTGCAGGAACAATGTCCTAGAAAGGAAGCGAGGAATCACAAGGCGGAAATTTCCAACTGTGAATCCAGTCGAGATTGGAGCGCGAATTCCCGAAAACACGTCAGACGTGTTAACCACTCGAAAAACGCAACTTGCTAACCAGTGCTCAAGCCGGTACACGCAGCTATGAATTCGTGCTTTCGGTAGGCTGTCGAGGCAGTAAAACCAAGGGAAATTGATAAACAACACGCTGCCAGTACTTCAGTTAGTACTACAAACACCTGAACACAACTCTGTTCTACACTAAATCTATTCTTTGTAATTTAAGAATTTTATTGATCGCATTGAAAAGCCTCCGTGGCATGGTTACTAACAGGGCTACTAACCACGAGGTTCGAATCCTAAATGAGCCATGAGATACGTGTGTGTCGCTACTAGGTGTAAGTTTTGATTAATTTTTTAATTGAACTCTCTCACTGTTCGCCTCCCGGCAAGAGTGGGGTCGTTATAAAGTAATAATTACAACTGAAAAAAAAAAAAAGGTTGCCCTTGTTCGCAACAATTGTGCATAGAAAAACTCAAATAGCAAACAACGTGAAAAAAAATTAAATTTAAAGTTCTTGCTATTTTAGCAATTAGCATTAATGCCTTAAACATTATTGGTTATATTTTATATAAAAATAAACATTTGAACAACAATTGAAAATTTCAAAAAATAAAAAAAAAGTGAATGGAAAACAACACCTAAAATTTATTGTTTTCTTAGACATCAAAATCACCATCATGCATTACAAAATAAAATAAAATATCTGGATTACAAAAATGACTTAGCGAAAGATTACAGGCTCTAACCCATGACCATTGAAATGAAGCTATTCCTCTCTACCATTGATCCGTTATGATTATTGTCAAACGTGTGCATAAAATGTACTTACGCGCGGTACTCGGTTATAAATAATTCTGCCAAACAAATGTTTAGGAATTGTTACCGCACGTTTCAAGTAAACTAACACTAAATCGCAAAAGTTACACAAATTACGACACGGTATGAACTCGGGTGTTATTCCAATCTCTCGTTGAAGATGCTTTTCGCTCAAAAATAAAAAATGCGCGTTTGGAACATTAACTTCCTCACCAGGAAATCAAAATCGTTCCAATCCAGGTAACGAAAGAAATAAAGATCTGTAAGTGAAGAGATGCAGACTCGGTATTACGTAAGCAAAAGAAACGAGCGACTCTTTTTGCAGCTAAAAGAACATCGCGTACAATAAGATCTGATAGGCGTGGATGAGAGCACGACCGAAAGACGTTAGTGCAATCCTTTTACGAATCAGACACAGGAACTTCCTTCAGTTAGCTTTTGCTTCCAAGTATTTGACCAGGCGTCAAAATCACCGACTGATTAAGTGCTGGAAACTGAAAACTATAGCAATCTTTAAAATACCGCGCAATTTTTTTTTAAACTAGCAACTGACGCGCCAATTGTCTGAACTTTTAAACGCAAGATTACCACCATTGGAATTGAAACTATGTTATTTTAATTGCACACTATTGGTTTGGTGTCACATAACTAAGACTGTGTCATTTATTTTCAGTGCAACTTACATCTAGTATACAAAAGGGGTGATTGAGTGTAGAGATTTGGGTGGCTCTTAGCATCGAGGTTTTGAACGCCGATTACAAAAGGAACTATTAAAAAAAAAACTTATATTAATGGAAATTTCAAGAGTAACCTCAAATTCACGACAGGTACTGTACTTTTTTTTTTTAATTCTGAGAGAAAATTTTTGTGGGAATACAAACATATTTTATTGTAAAAGTGCAATATGTATATTTGTAATAATTTAAAGTATAAAGCTTGTAGTCCAAATTAAACTGCGGGAAAGTCAAAATAAAATTATTTGTATTGTGCTTCGAAAACAACCGTGATAAATAAATAAGATAAAAGTGGAAAAAATTTACGGATTATACTCACAGAAAAAAAATTATCTGAGGGCAGAGAGACTCAAAACNAGTCAAAATAAAATTATTTGTATTGTGCCTCGAAAACAACCGTGATAAATAAATAAGATAAAAGTGGAAAAAATTTGCGGATTATACTCACAGAAAAAAAATTATCTGAGGGCAGAGAGACTCGAACCTGGGGCCTTTTCGTTATTACTACAAGTATACTACCAACGACCACTTTGCCTTACCACATTTAGATTCCTTTTAAAGCTTGAATGCAGTTTATACACGTGCGTGTGCGTCGTGCTCCGTCAGCGGCTGCTGCAGCACTCTATGTGTAGGGCCAGTGACTTTTCGCGTAAAAATCGGAGCACACAGTAGACTTCAATACTATATACACACCTCAGCTGCTGTTATACCTCCATTGTCTGCTGGTGCCGTGACCGTCTTTGACCAAGCCACTCAGGACTAAGTAACTCCGACACTGAACCTTCGTGATTCGTGCGCAAACTGTTAACACGGGCCAGAACATTTTTAGCCACTTAAAGAAGTTGGACGACCCTACAGTGCTTTGGACTGTATCTTGTCTCGAAATCTTTTCGCGAAATATCACTGCCCCTATCTATGTGCTTTATAGAAATGAAGCCTGTTTCTCAGACGATAAGTCGCGTTCATAGACGGAACAGTCATTTAGGTATCGATGCGAATCCCTGCGCCACAGTTGTGACGACCCATCGAGTAAGATTTGCATCGCAAATGTGTGGGCTATAGTTCATTATTACCTTCTTGACCCCATATCTTCTTCCACCCACCTTAACTGCAACAGTGTACACTGATTTTTTTTTCCTCAGGAGATACTCTCCAAACATAACCCTCGCTATGTTCGTAAACGCACGTGGGCTCGAGCGAGATGGGGATTCAGCTCACATTGCAAATGTTGCTCGTCAAAGTATTAATCTTACTGCATACGAAATGTGGATATGAGGAGAAGGTACTGTTCCTTGGCTACCTGCATTCGGTGAGTTTAACTCCAGTGTTAAATGTTTCGCCTGCAAGACACCTGTAAATAATGAAGACGTCTTAGCAATAATTAGGGACACCTGAATTTCGCGAAAAAGATTACCGTGCGTGCTAGATCTCAATACCCTTCGGTCATGCCAGCTGGTTTCTTATGTTTATCGCCGGTGTGTCTTTGTAGGAAGACAATTTCGTACTTGACTTGAGCAATCGTAATTGGGTAACTTCGATACTGTAGGTCTGTGATTCGCGGGCACCTAAGACGAGAATTACGAAAACCATCCAATCACGGAAGCGGATCCGTTATAAAGGATTTTGAAATACAATAGCATCACGCAAGTGTATATAGTCCTCAGATCGTAGCTTTGCCTGATTGAATCGGATGAACGCTAAACGTTCGGTCTCGACTTTGACATACATGTCGACAGCGAATTGCTGGAATAGCCGACGGCACTTCAGAATGACATTCTCCTCATGTGTACGAAATCTTGTCATGTGTACGAAATCTGGTCATGAAATCTTTTCACGAAATTCGGGTGACAATAGTGATAATCCCATCTTCCTGTGTCATAGTTAAAACCGCTCACGGAGTATCCGGCCAGGTGCGGAAGATCTTAAAACGACGTTGTCATGCCCGTGTATCGAAATTTGGCGGACGCCATCTTGAACAACTGTTGTAAACATATTCTTCATAGCTTGAAGTAATTTATTTATTAAATCTACAAACAAAGACCTTAAAGATTTCTTATTCCATTTGACTTGGAATTCCAAAACAGTTTCAATTTATATTTTTCGACTGAGGTATTTCCGGACCGGGGTCCCGTGTCTCAGATTGACGTTTTTCCCCTTCTCTACAATTACATTTAATTTTGTATCATCATATTTGAAACACTCTGAATAATATCGTAATACAAACAATTCCTATTTTTTTCCATTTAATTACCTCCACCTTAACCATTTCCTTCTTAATCCCCCCCCCCCACCAATTGCAACAACAAGCTGCAATACCGCAGCGATCTTAATTTTAATGGCGGTGTTTGTGATGGTAGTGTACATGCTACACATTCAGTAATTTCGTGGGTTAGATGGTCAAGTCCATACGGTTGTCTAGCCCCATTCGAGGAAGATGCGAGTGCAGTTATTTAATATAAACTTTCCCGATCTCCCGCACACTGGACTTAATTCTTATATTGAATCAGCGCATGAAAAATCTAAATTATAATTATTCTTATTGTTTAATTGGTAGCTATAGTTCCTACGACGTCACACTTTAGCTGTCAGGAATTTGAATCTGTGATGTTACAATCCCAAACCCAGAACACGGCACAAAATTTATGAACACCGATACGGTAATACATTGGTTCGGATCCACCTATAATCTAGAGATGTCGCCACATTTTGTATCTTCAGTACGTAGCTTAGTGACGTAAAACTCAAAACGTTTTACCAAGAATATTCATACGGTAGATGGCTAGTTCCTTAACAGCGCCGTTCAGAATTTGGCGACTCTTTCACTGAATGTAGGTTAGAAGTTTGTCAACTGTTAATAACATTTGAATGGTTGCTCGCAAAAATTACGATACTGCGGAGAATAAAAGGCATTTACATTCACGTAGAAGAAATGTCATTGAATAAAACGAAAGTCGTCTGCAGTTTACCGAAATATAGAACCTTTATTCTATCAAAGAATACTCCAATGGTGGCATTTTGCAAAGATTATTGGGATATATATATTATATATATTGAATTACGTATTATGTTAATAATCGCGGCCATTACAAAATTTTCATCTAAATTTTCCTGTGAATTATCTAAGGCCAGTTCTTTGAAAGATGGTTGTACCTTGAAGGTTCTACTAGATCCTTGATGTTTGCTGGAATACGTGCTCTTCTGCCATTTACCTTTTTGGTAATTTAGTGGCAGCAAGTGAAGGCTTGCTTAATTGTTTTTTTTAATGCTCCCCGAGTCATATTCTTTAATGTATCAATACTTGGGGAAATACTTTAAAGGTTCGTCCATTTTATCATGATCGTGGAAACCTAGCTTTATAGAACCTTCCGTTGTTTTTCTGACACTGATGACTTTGTTAATTTTTCTAATAATGGTGCAGTGCAGTGCTTAAAAAAAATGCCAGTCGTCGGTTTCTGCCCATTGAATAGGCTTTCAACTGCGGCTTTTTTGACTGAATTCATCCACTAATGAGGCACAAATTGTAGTTTGCACTGTGAAACATATATAATGTATTCAGTAGAATAAAATCAATAACGTTATCTATCTTGCCAGAGGAACCGGGATTTTAATTTATATGCCTTTCTGTGTAATACTCAATTTGTCCGTTTTTGCATTTATTCTGTTGTCGATTTGTAAATCGCAAGAATCCAGTGGCCTTGGATTTAAAAGCACAGGCTTTCATGATGCCAGCACACATGGCAACAGATACTTATCATCCTTGACAATACATGATGCCATATAATTCAAGATGTTCTAATTTGATGATCAGGCAGTTTTTGAAAGCACTCCACTAATTTAAAAATGGACGTGGTACGTTTTCGGAGCGAATGTTCTGCATTTTCAGTAACTTTGAATATGAAATAATTTCCGTAACAAAGGACTCTCTCTATACACCCCACTATCAACAGAAACTCTCAGATGTTTACTGTACTTGCTCGCGACTGATCCACAACAACACAAAATAACTAACAACCCGTTTTACAAAGCTCGCTTACGTTATTTCTCTTACGAAAATAGGTTTCTCGTAGCTGGTTCACTATAACATTCAAATATTTGGAAACACTGATTAGTTTAATCTCGGTTTCCATTGTTTTCTCTTACTTCCCACAAAAAAAGCCAAATTTGACAGCTGTCCAAGCGACAATCAATTTGAAAAAAATTTTTAGGCATATAAACTTTTTGATAACGTGGAAAGTCTTACTCTACGAAATAAAAATAAGTGTAACTAACTTAAGAGACAAGGAATTTAAAAATTAATTCTCTAATAAAATTAATTGTTATGGGCTACCAACTTAACTGAAAGCCTACCAATTAAATATTGATATAAGTCATACTAGTTTGCCGGCAGGAGTTTTTATTTTTATTTTCAAATGCTGATTTTAAAATTGTTTAACCATAAAACATTCATAGACCCAATTCGCCAATAGCATACCTATACTCTTAGTTCCACTTACTCATCGTCCATGGCGAAGGTTTTTCGACAGGTGGCGTGACTCGCGTTCCAAGAGATTGTGTAACGCTTAATACCTGCAGGCAAGCTTAACTCGCACCTAACCCACGCACAACTTTCTCAAACCTGAGTGCTTCCGGGCTGCACTGCGTTCTGGTTTACCTACACACTCTCTCGGCCTACGACGAAAGTAAATCTAAAAATCAAGACACGCAGGAACATGTAAATCAATTTAACGCTAGAGATATGGTCGAATTTTATTTCCCTGCGAAGTTCTCCTGGCATTTGCGCTGTTGTAAATGTCCGCATTCTCGGAAATAGTTTACGGAAATGGGACAGGAAATACACGGAAACGCGCTCTGTAATAACAGAAAACGGGAACGATTTTCGTACTTAAAAAATACGGAATATCTCCGTGTTGTCCATAGCTTCAGGTTTGTGAACCGAACAATTACAATAACACACGAAGCACTCTTCGCCGTTAGAACCAGAAACTAATCGCTCCTGGCGTCATCAGGACATTCTTTTCACTTAAGGGGCCTGCCCAGCTGTCATATGGGTTTCACCGTAAGCAGTTGCGCATCTTACAATGTTAAAAATATAGGGAATATTTCAATGCACACAATTTGTCAGGACAGAAATGAAAGTCGACGTCTTGTTGCCAATTTATAAATTTGTTTGTTTAAACATAAATGTGGTCAGCAAAAATCGCTGTAAGTAACCCTCCANACGGGAACGATTTTCGTACTTAAAAAATACGGAATATCTCCGTGTTGTCCATAGCTTCAGGTTTGTGAACCGAACGATTACAATAACACACGAAGCACTCTTCGCCGCTAGAACCAGAAACTAATCGCTCCTGGCGTCATCAGGACATTCTTTTCACTTAAGGGGCCTGCCCAGCTGTCATATGGGTTTCACCGTAAGCAGTTGCGCATCTTACAATGTTAAAAATATAGGGAATATTTCAATGCAAACAATTTGTCAGGACAGAAATGAAAGTCGATGTCTTGTTGCCAATTTATAAATTTGTTTGTTTAAACATAAATGTGGTCAGCAAAAATCGCTGTAAGTAACCCTCCATTTACAACATTAATTCTAATGTGTAACCGTATTTTGAGTNATTTACAACATTAATTCTAATGTGTAACCGTATTTTGAGTTGCAGTGACGATGCTGCTTCTTTCTTTAACATGTTGCTGCATTAAAACGCAGTAGCCGCCGCATAAAATTATGGGGAAACAGCCATAAACAATACTCATGTGCGTTCTATTTTCGATCACCATCGCAGTTCTTCGATACGGCCGGACGCGATCTTGCGGCGTTTAAAAATAGCAACTGCAGATACTCCTTCAACTTGTTTTCTCAAACAATTGCACAAGCCACCTGCGGCAGTAAGTGACATCTCAAGCACTTAAAAATTACTAGAATTTTAAAAAACGTTACTTTTCAAATATTCAAATATTACTATAAACTGAAAAAAAAAATTGTATGCTTAAAACACTGCTGGTGTCTGTACTGTCGTACATTCGAATCACATAAAAGAGATCTGGCGTTACTTAGAACGTTGGAAAGGGGGGAGACGGTAGTGTCGCGGCTAGGATGTTCGCCTCCCACCAAGGCGAACCGGGTTCGATTCCCGGCGGGGGTTGCTCCCGGACTTTCGCACACGAGGATCGTGCCGGGCGTTGCCGCTGGTCGGCAGGTTTTTTTTCTCGGGGATCTCCAGTTTCTCCCCGCCCTCGCATTCCGTTTCATCGTCGTCGGCTCTCGAGACCTCGCAGTGAAGAGCACTTACAACGTGCAACGTGAGGTTCTGTGGTACGTGGTTCCAGCATACGTGTTTCCAAGTCCTGACGGCACCGCGGTCTCCAGCGGTCCAGAGCTGGAGACTCCAGGCCGGGCGGGCGGATGGTCCACGCGCCCGGCGGGAGGCTGCTGGAGAAGCAGGTAACCCGCTGGAGGGGGTTGGTCCGCGNACAGCCGCCCTGGAGGACGGGTTTATTAAATCCGCCGGCGTCCGCCGTAATTCACACCGCACGCCGCCTCCGCGCAACAACGGCACAACTCCACGGCGAGGCGCGTCCGTGGATGGCACCATACCCGTGCCACAGAATACGCGATCGCCATGGACATGCCAAACTGGTGTTGTTATTTTGGGACACGTTAAACTTTAAACACGCGCACCTTTGCAATACGTTTGTCATTGGACCATACTTCATCTGACATGACTTCGGTAACTCTACGCAAATAAATGAAAACTTCAGATTTGTGTGCCCCAATCGCGTGCAGTTCATTCCGAAAGGCTGTGGCTTCACGTCTATGCAGTTGCCAATGGAGAAACGACGCCGTCTCCGGTATATACCGTTCTGTGAAGTTTAGCCTGATGCCGAATAATAACGCGAATTTTGCATGTCTGTATCGATTACATATGAGTAGACACTAGAAATAATCCCGCGAATTCATTTAAGACAAGTTATACTACAAACTCTTGTACGTTCCTGTTATGTTTACAATCGGATCACAGTTTATTATTAGGGCCACATGTTTTTCGCGAAAAGATTTACGGTCTGGCTAGACTTAGATATCTTACGTGCACAATTGCATCTTTTCTTTGCCCGTTGGCCGCCTCGCTTTTAAAGAAGACAGTCTGTTACATGAGTGATCCAATCAGAATTAAGTTTCTTCGGTACTGACTTTCCTTGATCGGTGGAGCAGAAATATAAGAGTAGTAATAATTCAAGTGATTCAGTCACGAAAGTGGTTCCGAGCTACAGTGTTTTGGAACACAACATGTCCTGAAATATTTTCGCGTCCGATTCCCGCGCCACCTGGTCTGTGGTAAAACTGTCTGCACACTGGGGCAGCAGCCAATAAACAGATAATAATAATAATAATGGCGTGTGAGGAGTGCACCCAGGGCAAGGCAACACCCTCCGAGTGACGGTCTTTCTAGCTGGGACCCGTAGGTGACCGTCATCCCCGGGCATGACAGAAATAAAACCCTGGAATGGAGTAGCGCTGGAATGCAAGGGTGGGGGAAACGGGAGTACCCCGAGAAAACCCGCCGGCAAGCGGCATCGTCCAGCACGATTCCCACATGCGAAAATCCGGGAGTGAAAGCTGCGGTTCGGAAACACACAGGACAGTGAAGTCTAGCGCATAGTTGGGTCAAAGCGCGAAATTTTCCTGTCCCTACACACGAGTGAAATAACGTGGGACCGTCTTTGATGTACACTGTAATTTTTTTAAAAATATTTTTGTACAAGGAATTCTTTGCAGACTACTTACCAAATTCGTTTTTTAACAACACGAATAAATAATTGTAAATCTCAGATATTGTTTGGTGTGGAATGCGTAAAACTAAAACGTGGAATTTTACCAAGCAAGTGTTTATGAACAAACGATAAGGTGCATAACACAGTTTACGTTTTTTTTTTTTAAATAATGTATTGGTAATATGTATACAATATTCCAGCTGTAATGTTTACAACAAATTCTTTGTCAACTAGTTCGTAAAGGTAGCTACATAAAAATTTTTTTACTGTTTATGTTTGTTATATTAACATATTTTTGAGGCGACTAAACCGAAGTTTAACCAATGTAAGCCGTTGACGAGGGAGGACCCCCTCATTTTGAGCCACGCAATTAAAATAAATGACTAACCTGTATGCACCGTTGTTGTAGCCTGGCTGATTGTCACGAGATGAGGCGACTGGCGGCACGCGAATTTTAACTGCATTCTGAAGGATGTTCTTCTCAGCGCGGTTCCACAGACAACCCCAGTCAGAGGTTTTGTTACGTTCTCGTGGCAGCGCAGTTGTTCCGCATACTGTGCCGATCCTTGGCCGCTTCAGTTGTGTGTTTCACGAACTATAACTGTTGCAAAATGTTTTGGATTCTTCCCCTGGTAAGGTTACCGATGCGCCGCAGCAGTTGGCATAACATATCACTAGGGACAGTGATATTTCACGAAAATATTTCTAGACAAGATACAGTCCAAAGCACTGTACGGTCGTCCATCTTCTTTGATTGGCTAAAAAAAAATGTCCTGGCCCGTGTTAACCGTTCGCGCACGAATCACAAAGGTTCAGTGTCGGAGTTACCAAGTCCTGAGTGGCTCGGTCAAAGACGGACATGGCACCAGCAGCCAATGGAGGTATAACAACAACTGAGGTGTGTATATAGTATTTAAGTCTACTGTGTCCTCCGATTTTTACGCGAAGAGTCACTGGTCCTACATATCACAGTAATTTATATGGGAGCACCTACTTATAAAAATATTGTGGTTCTTTTATTCTGCTGCGCCGTATTGTTAACTTTCCTTTTCCCGTTATAGCAAAGGCTGGATACTAATTATGTGATAAACATTTTTATTTAAATGCTGAAGGAATTTCAAAGCATGTTCGTTGCGTAATGGTGGCGATGTAAGACTTGTTTTGATTACAGAAAGACAGGTTTTGGGAATGAAATCTCGTGAAAGGACATGCCAATTTACCAATTGTTTATATGTTTAGTTTGACTTTTAAATGTCAGCCTGTTTTGTATAGGCTAGTTATTGTTAATATGTGTATTTAATTTTTTTCGGATTCTGATCCGCCTAACATTTTCGTCAAATCAGCATGGAGGGGCGATTTCTGCAACATTTCACTAAGGGGCGACAATATTTAACGAGGTTTAACTGTAGATTGTTGTATTATATGTATGTATAATAAGTTGGAGGTTATTTAATAATGTTACAGATTATTTTTTCTCTTAAGCAAGTTTTTTTTTTTTTTTTTTTTTTGTAAAATGTGCAAATAGGAAGCAACATCTCTGCGCGTTAAAACTGAAATAAACTGATTGTTGATAACATTTATTTGGGTTGATATGCTCCATTCAGCACAGGCGGAGCCAAATTTTCTACGTGGACTTGCCCCCAGCCAAACCTGACTTGAAGCTCCTGCCTATCTTGAGCTTTTTTTCCTATTCGTTTGAAGCCGAGAAGGGCGACGCTTGTCTGGAACTATCTGGACACCGTCACATCATCCTGTAACTAATTTCCGTGCGTTTGTGTGTGTGTGACTTGTTGAATCGTGTAACATCCTAGACATTCGATATCACGGTGGATCACCTGCTTTTCGCCCAGAGATTTACGTGCATGCTAGACTCAAATATACTACGGGCACACTTGCAGATAATGTTTGATTATTGGCCACCTGTCTTCGTGGGAAGACAGTTCTTTATCTAACAGGGCTATTCCGAATCAAGTTACGCTGACAACGAATCCCCGTGATTTGCGGGCAAACACCTAAGAAACGTGACAGTTAAAAACACAGGTGGCTCTAGACATCACCGATTTTATATTCAAGTAAAATAACCTTTGTGACAAGCAGTTGTCTCCATGACTCAGTAGGTTATGGATTGGTCTTGTACACCGCATCCCGATGACAGATTGGTAGAGACCCCATCATTTCGCGTTATAGAACGACACTCGGTTTGGAATTAACGTTCCTGAAGGCTGTTAACGGTAAAGTGAGCACTTTTGAAATCAAGCTCTGAAAAATATCACTGCTCCTACCTGTGTATATTTAAACAGGTACACTGACTGGCAGCATGCACCCTGCAAAGTTGGTAACGACGGAGGGAAAATATTCCATGTTTTAACGTATATAATTAAACGTGTTACGTTAACGTGTGTAAGAACTGAAATTATATATTTTGCTTTCTGTTTTACTGTGTATAAGTATAATAATGAGCAAATTAGTAAAATATTTACTTTCGTAATAATTCCAGTTTTCTTTAGCCGACGCGCGAATGAAGAGATCAGGCGATGGCAATGTTAATTTCACATATAGTGGCGGAACATGCGATGTGAATACAAGTAGATCTTAAGCAGGGCTTTTAAAAGAGCTCATTTTACCGTGAACAACCTGTACACACACTTAAGCAGATATCTGTTTCTTACTGGCCGCTGCCACAGGCTCCGGTCCGACTCGGCAAAACGGAATGAAACCACCAGTCTGCCACGTGTTTACAACTGGCGCAGAGTCCTGCAGGGTGTGTCGGATCAGCGGAGTTCCGATGACACAGATGACGGTAACTTGTACATTCGTGACACCTAGTCTGTCGCAAAAATTATAACGCGAAATGATAGGGTATTTATGGTTGTCAAATTAAATATCCAAATGCCACTGAGAGAAAGCTAGTGTTGGTGTGTGTGTGTGTGTGTGTGTGTGTGTGTGTGTGTGTGTGTGTGTGTGCGTGTGTGTAAATATATATATTTTATACATACATAAGTTTACAATCGTTTATATAAATAAAGATATTGCTACGCGCGCCTATTCACAGTTCCGTGCCAGTCGCACCCTTGCGACAGTTCCGTGGCGCTGACGTCATGATTGACAGCTACCTGGGCTGGCGTCAGCGTCCTCCCATCCTCTTTCTGCAGAAGTCGTTGAGTTGAGAGTTGAGAGATTTGGGCGGCTCTTAACAAAAAGGTCTCGAGAACCGAGGAGGGTGAAATGAGGTGAGAATGGAGCAGCGCCGGAATGTAAGGGTCGGGAGGAACGGGAGATCCCCGAGAAAACCCGCCGACCAGCGGCATCGTCCAGCACGATTCCCACTTGCGAAAATCCGGAGTGACACGGGCGGGGATTGAACCCGGTGGGAGGCGAACAGTCTAACCACCAAGCCACCGTGGCCCCTACTGCAGAAGTCGACGGCGGCGGGCTACTGAATGAACTTTCCAGTAATCTTTTCCCTTGGTGTTACCCGTCGTGTAATGAGGTCTCTGAGCTAGGGCCGACGACACTATAAATACCATCGCAGCTGGAGGGTCGGCAGTTTTTGTGGTAGCCATCTGGCTGAAGTCTGGTACAGCGTGGGACATCAGTGGAGTGGTTGGACTGTGGTGGAGAGTGTGGGACGACTCCGGACGAGTGTTGTTCGCGGTGTGGATAGACGATAGACGAGAGGGCGTGGTATCCGACTAGTTGAAGGCTACTGTTCATGGGGCGCTCGGAGTGCTCTAGAACATTCCAGACTGGTAGAATCTGGACTGAATTAAGGGTAGACTGTGTGAACATGTGATGCGGACTTTATTGTGAAAATTCTAACTTCCAATTATGGAAAAATAATTTACAAAATAATTATAAACGTTATTAGTTATTTGATTGCAGTTTCTGTGAGGTAACCGACGATTATGGAAATATTAGTTGTAAACAGTAAGCGGTAGCAATTAATTGTGAAATAGTAGGTCGGGAGTATTTTCTTTGTTTTGTTTGTAAATAAATTATGAAATTATTATTATATGCTTTATCTAATTAAGACCTCCAACCCTTAAAGACAGGGCTATGCTGACTGACATTGAGAAATTGTAACAATACGTTTAGTGATAAGACCTCCTGAGAAAGGTTGGTCTGAATCCTGCTCCATTAAAGTTCAGCATGATATATGTCCCATTCACGGCACACTTTCAGTTGGCCTCCGTAAAAAATGGCCTTTACTCCCAAGGAACAATGGCGCCTCTGGCAACGACAATGTGCTGTATCAAGCTGTGCGGTCGGTAATAGGTTCACTAATGGCGATGTCATTCAATTTCTTTCCTCTGCCATATCGCACCAACGTGTTCTTACTTTCGATACGAACAACAAACGTTAAAAAAAACCGTAAATTTGGGATGGGACCATCACTATCAAGACCGGAATATTCGCTGCCATGACGGACGATAACTCTCGTCAGGATTCACAGCAATGTGGAATCACTCATGCGCATACAAACCGATCTAGATATGAAAGTGCATGTCGTATTGTAACTGTGAATTTACGACTGGGAAACACGAACAAGGATAACTTGAGGGCTGTGGTTACATCATGCGCGAGTAGAGAGGAAAAAAAAAAGGAGAATGAAAGGAAATTATGGTGGTTGCGAATCGGAGCTGCAGGTAATTTCACGACGAACGATCTGCACGTGACCACAAAGTTGCAGTGCACGGAGGCAAATCACTGGTGTGGCAGGTAACTGTCGCGCCAAGCGAGGTTACGCACGATCGTTCACACGCCTCGTGCGATTCGCTACTGGCACACAGAATACTCGACAATACAGAAGTCAAACGCACACTCTAAATTAGAGTATGTGGAAAACCACTGATTCGCAGTGAAAATAAGTGACAGCCAACTGCGTGCGGCAAATTTAATATTGGTTTTATTGAATTTAGCCACATAACTACAAGAAATATTAACATATTTCCGTTAGTCACTATTTATTTGGTTCTATTCCATCTAATTCTAAAAATAAAAAAATAATCCGCGAGTGACCAGGATTGAACCCACGTCATCCCCACCCCGCATTTGCACTACCAAGGCAACGTTTACAATTAGAGAAAAAAATATGTATTATGTTTTTTATGGAAAGTACGTAGCTTTAAACTGTATGTAATTTTTTAATGAATAGTGCAATGGGGGTGAATGACTAGATGGAAATTTGTGGACATTCGCCATTGCGATGCAGATGTCTGTCATGGAAAAACAAGAGTGAACACGAAAAAATACTTAAAAGGACAAGTAACCTATAGATGAGAAAATAAATATATGTATACAATACTGAACAATTCCAAAAGAGAACAGAGTAAAAAAAAAAAAACAGAACAGCAACTAGTAACGAAAAATATTTATGCGTATACACGACCAACAGATAAAACATAGAAAACAACACAGGTAAGAAACCTGCTATAAAAATAGGACAACACTGACAAAATATGTAGAAACAAAATAGGAAGACACAACAAAGAAACGCACTCAACATATCAGTTTTACCAGACACGGAAGAATGCAAGCCAGGTATGCTGTAGTCAAGAATATATACTATGTACAAAGCCAGAAAATTCCACGAAGGAATCGAGTCAAATGAAACAGGACAGAAAGCTAAATGCGAAAAACTAATATTATACTACATAAACAGGTTGGTCCGCTTAACGTGGACACCTCTAACATTTCCGGAGCGGTTGCAGATCGCAAAAAGCGGTTTTCTCTAAATAAAATTATGTACGTTAGCAATAAATTTTCCGCAAAGTGATTACTCGTAACACGTGCATGGACATAAATAATTAAACCACATATGATTTTTCCTCTGGAAACATACATTAATTTCAACGGCATTTGAAAGTACGTGCAAAAAGGAATTCAGTGATATAGCATGCGCAATGGACAGTAACACAAAAAACGCCGAGATGTGATGTGCAAATATCATTAAGTTAGGTTGGCCGGTAGCAGCGGGCAGTGGACCTGTGTTCATATATGCAAGCAAGCAACACGCGCCGTGACTCATCCTGACGGGACCGCTTCCTTATAGCAGCGCAGCACCAGTCCCCGTAATCTATTACGGTAAGTGGTATTGCAGTGTGTGGCTGTACGTACGCAATGAAGTTCACGAATGCGGAAAAACTGGACGCTCTACTTATTTACGGTGAGTGTGGCAGAAATGCCAAACTAGCCGTCCAAATGTATGGTTAAAGGTATCTTAATCAGACGCCCATCTCACGGCAAGCGATACGAAGAATTTGCACAAGTCTCTTGTCACGAGGTGATTGGAATTCCACAACACGGGTACTACGAAAGACTGCTACGGGCGAGACGCATCAACACGGTGTGTTGGCACGTGTCGATGCAACCCCACCCCATGGGTACGCGATTACTTTCCAGGTTCGTAGAAATAAGTAAAACAAGTGCGTTTACGGATACTACGCCAACGGAAATTCCATCCATATAACGGTGCTCTTCATCAGGCTTCTTCATGAAGGTGATTTCTTCCAGCAGTGTGTTCAGTATCGTAGGCTTGGTTTTGATTTCAGTAAGGGATGAAAGCAATTTTCTGAAGAACATAATATGTATGCGATGAAGCGACCCTCAAAAACCACGGGCGCGTAAATTTACACAATATGCAGTACTGGGCGACGAAGAATCAACGATGGGTTCGGCACATGGAGCACCAGTGAAATTGGAAAGTGAACGTATGGTGAGGAGTCGTTGGAGACTACGTCAAAGGGCCATACTTCATTCAAACGACAATGACCGGCTTTACGTACGCCCATTTCCTTAAAGAGACCTTACAGCACTTCTGGCAGCCATAGCACCTGACATATGTCGTGATACGTGGTTTCAGCCTTATGGTTGTCCTGAGCATTTTGCTTTTGTGGCGAGGCAAGTGTTAAATAAAAAGTTTCCAAACCAGTGATTAGGGCGTGGTGGTGGTGGTGGTGGTGGTGTAAGATGGCCATCTTCCTCCCCTAACCACACCTCTCGATTTTGTCCTGTGGGGAACACTGAAATACAGGTGTACAACACGGTTCCTACGACGTCAAAGACATGCAGTACTGCATTGTTGCAGCTTGCAGAGGCATTATGCCAGAAACACTTTAGGCCGCTCGTCGCTCGTTAAGTGTGCGTTTACAGATGTGTATTGCTGTCGATGGTGAACACATCGAGCACATGCTGTGAAACGACCTAACGTGAAGCATTTCAACCATAACTGTGTTTCTTGTGCTATGCATGCAGATGCGATTGCATTTCTCCTTAAGTTGGTTTGTTCTATTTTTATTGTACATCCGTACGCACTCGTTACTCAGTACAGTTAATGACTAGGAAACAAATCTCTGAATTACGTTGATATCTAAATAGAATGAAATGTATTGATATCAGACTTGCATTCACATTGCCCGTCTTACGTGCGCTGCGGTGCTCTCCTTGGTCCAATTTAGCATTCCGTGTCCCTTGCCACATAAAGGTAAGCGCTACGCTGCTTTAAGGAAGGGGCCCCGCCAGGATGAGTCACTGCGCCTGTTGCTTGCTTACAGCTGTGAGTACAGGTCCACTGCCTCATCATACCGGCCCATCTAACTTAATCATATTTGCACATTATTTTTGACGTTACTGTGTTACTTTCCATTAAATATGCTATATCACTGAATTCCTTTTTACGCGTACTTTCAGGTGTCGTTGAAATAAATGTATGTTTCCAGGGGGCAAATCATATGTGGTTTAATTATTTCTGACCAAACACGTGATACGAACAGTCACTTTGTGACAAATTACTTCCCTCGTACGTAATTTAATTTAGCGAAAACCGCTTTTCGTGATAAGTAACCGTCCTCCGCTGAGAAACTGCGAGCACCGGTGAATAAAGCTCTCGATGTTAACTGCCCACTCGTGAAAATCTATCTCCGGGGAGAAGAACAAGAGGGACGAGGCCGCGTGTAACTTGATAGATACACGCCGTCGTAATAAACAAAATAAAAAAAAATTACGTATATCCATTGTGACGTTCGGAATATTCCCTATTCTCCTGTTTTTTTTTCCCCGATAACTTTTCCATGGCCATAAACAAAACAACAAACAAAATTACGCATATCCATCGTGACGTTCGGATTTTCCCGAATTCGAAAATATTCCAGGAAACTTTTCCAATTTTTATTTCCATTAAAACCTAATTTGGACTATTGCGAACATTTTAAAACGAAAAATAGCCAAAACTGTCCTGCCGTTCTCAAGTGATGCGCTTACAAACGAACAGCATTTAATTTTTATTTATATAGATAGATAGCAACATCTTGACAACAGTGTCTCGTTATTATGTCTATTACACATCATGTTATTTGAATACAAACCACTTTCTTGCAAGATATTACACCTTCTGGTGACTTTTACAGAAAGATAAAATCATTTTCACGTAATCGCAGTAAGGGTTTTTTTGGTAGAAATAATGAAGTTTTTTCCCCCCCCTTTTTTACCTTTTTGTGCTTTTAGTCATAGGACTGCGTTACGCTCAGAAGTTGCTTACACAATCGGAACTCGGGCAGCACACACCAGCAATATTGAAACGCACTTGCTAACATCGTGAAGGTCCCTGTCATTAGTCAATTAGTGGCGAAAGAAAAAATATATCCCGCCGGTGATGATGGGTTGTTGAGCCCGAAGGCCAGCCTGAACCCCCGGGCCATGTAGCGGTGATGCGAGCAGTGGTGCTTCCTAAGCATGCGAGCAGTGATTCGTTATGTCTTCGATATTTAGCTGCAGGTGATGAATTCAACATGTTTTGATCTGCCAACATAATCATACGTACTAGCCATAGATATGTATTTCTCCTTAAAATAAGGCAATCGAATAATTCTTAATTTTTTTGGGTGATTTGTGTGTTTCATTTTGATCAGTAGCTCATATGCAATAACATACTTCCATCAGTATTTCGTATAAAACCTTGAGTAATTTTTATAACGGTTTACTTATTTTTAAGGTTATTAGTGTATTTGGGATATTGTAGATGCAGTTTTAAGCTATAGTAAAATATTGCATTGATGTTAGCCCGTTCGGTCGCACATTAATTTCTGAATTCAAATGTTGCAATCACGTAGATCGTTATATACGCTGTACTCGAGTCCAGAACTTGTCTAGCAGTCACTGAACAACGTGCTGCGTGCTCGATGAAATTGCCATTAACCAGTCATGTCAGAGGGTAATGAAACATTACAAATCAGATTAGCCAGATGGAAGACTAGACACGGAGGCCTGACTGTGTACAGCAAGGCCTTGCTGTGTACTGTGTACAGTACCGATCATATATATATTAATGTGCAATATGTCCACTGGCAGTACTGATACCGACGATGGAAACTCTCGTGAAATTGCATACGACAGCGTCTTAAAAGCATCGCGACGCCTTGTTCGTTTTCCAGAGCCAGTATCAGCCAAAAAACACTCACTTCGCAACGGCTTCGGTGGCTTAGCTGTTGGACTCCTCGTCTCCCACCAATGCGAACCGGGTTCAATACCCTGTCGGATCACTCCCGAATTTTCGCATGCGTGAATCGTGCCGGACGATGCCGCTGGTTGGCGGGCTTTCTCGGGGAACTCCCGTTTCCCCCGCCCTTGCGTTCCGGTGCTGCTCCATTCTCACCTCATGTCACCCTCATATGCTCTCTAGACCTCGTTGTTAAGAGCCGCCCAAATCTCTCGACCCAACTCACTTTGCACGGCCACGAAGGCTTCGCACTCTGGTTGTATGCCTAAATCACGCGCGTGGTTCACGTGATGGGCCAGAAATTGAAATCAAATGCACGTTGCAAGCCATGACTGCCGAACAGCTTTAAAGGTTATTCACGGTAAAGCGAGCACTTTTGAAATCAACCTTTGAAAAATGTCACTGCCGATATCTGCATATATTTTAACGGGCACATGAGTAAAGTTGGTAACGACGGAAGGAAATTAACTCTGTACTTTAACGTCGAACTTAAAAGACTCAGGTAAACCTTCGTGAATATTGAAAAAATATTTATTTTGGTTTCTGATTTTTAATGCATGTAAGTGTTAAGTACAAGCAAATTTGTAAAATATTTACTTTACCAATAATTTCACAGTTTCACTTGACCGACGCATGAATAAAGTGATCAGGCCCATGGCAATGTTAATTTTACGTACTGCGAAAGCATACACAATGTGCATACAAATAGATCCTAAACAAGGATTTTAAAAATGCTCAGTTTACCGTGAACAGCCGTCAGTCTTGTAAATTGACTGTATGGAGGACTATTCTAGCGGGACAACGCTCTTACGTTGGTTTTCAGCTGAACACGGTTGCCCGAAATCATTTAATGATGTTTCCACGTAAATAGTGTATGTCTTCCAGAAAGTTAACAAGCACAGTGGATTCGATTCATCTCTGTGGCACAGATTCTCATATGGCTGCGAGTTAAAATTTAATTCATTAACTTGCTAGTGAAACCTACCATCACTTACTTACATCATTATACAAGGCGAGTTCACTGAAAATTCAGGTGAGTTCACTGAAATATAAGATAATCATCGTAAATGAATGAAATAAGTTTTTTTTTGTTCGCTACTCGCTCAAGCGTGGGTTGCATGTGACGCCCAGTTTTGTAAAATTATTCTTTGATAAACACAGAAGATTGGCTGTTTAAAATACGTGTTTATGTCTGGATTATTCTAATAAACTTTCACCTTTCAGAGAATAATGCTTTAAATAATTATCCATAATATGTTCGTGGTGTCCATGAGTCAGTTCTTTGCGCTTAAAACTGATTCCTGATCAGAAACGTGGGAGACTTCGTGAAGTGAACTGCATTCCAGGGTAATGGCTTCGCTGCCCTCAAACGCCTTCATATTAATAGCAATGATTTCATCAGCGCAACGTGGAGCCCCGGCTTCTAAAGAGCTCGCTGATTTGTTTGGCCGGCGATCATTCTCAATTAACCAGCTGGTGCTGTTTATGTTGTGGCGCCCCCCGTAGAATACCGCTAGCTCCACTGAAATGTGAACACCGTCAATGCATCAGTTTTTTTTTTATCGCTGTCATGATTTACTGGGCGGGTGTCCACGTCTAGGCACCGTTATAAACACAGGCGTTGCCTCGAATTAGAATCAGCGTATCAAGTACGCGGCAAGAAATATTTCACTTCCTGCCAATTTCGCCTTGTCAGATCTTATCAGCCGTCATCTGTTGTCGACTAACATTCACTAAATTCACTCAATTAAGTTGGTTCGCAGTTAAACACGCTTTCGAAATGACGCCCCGACTTTTTGATTTAGTCCACTGTGTAACTCCCGCCACTTCAAAATTAACAACGCCACGCACCAAATATCGAGCATGTATATCAATACCATCAAGTGTAAAAAGTAGGCACGTACGTGCGTACATATGTAGGTTAGAAGAAATGTGCGTGTGAACAATATGATTTACGTAAATGCTTATAAACAATATATATTGCCTGAACAAAATAAACCAGATGGTATCAATCCCATAAATATTACTTAACAATACGAAATTAATGATTTCAACTGATAACAACCCACGTAACAATCTTAAAACAACCAAAATAAATACATACCCATATGCCCACTGGTGAATGTATGTAGGTATGTGTGAACGCGTAAATACGCACGTAGTTCAGGCACTATTTTGATTATATACCTGCACATATACAGGATGATTCTTAAATCATGGGACAAACATTAAGGGGTGATAGAGCTCACTAAAACAAACAGTTATTGTATAGGAATATATGGGCGGGAGTGACGGGTTGAGGCACAAACACAAAAAACATAACACATTAACGGAAACATAAAATATTAATTTGCAGCATACTAAACGAGTGATTCCGTACGATTTTAAAACAGTTGCTGGAAATGCATCAACCAAGAGTCGCGCATGCTTGGCGACCTCTACATATGGCGTGATTGGCTGACAAAGGTGGCGTGCGTGAAATACCCAGCATATTTGAATCTGTTCGCCAATCACTCTACCGACGCTACCAAACTTGCATTACTGTCGGTGGTAGCAATTTTGAGCAATTATTATTAACATTGCTGTAAAAAGGCATTTAGCGGCGAAGTTTTAAATAAACAATGTGCTGCATTTCATGTGTTATTTTTGTGTTTGTGCCTCAACGCGTCGCTTCCGCCCATATATTCCTTTACAATAATTGTTTGTTTTAGTGAGCTCTACCACCCCTCAATGTTTGTCCCATGATNAATTGTTTGTTTTAGTGAGCTCTACCATCCCTCAATGTTTGTCCCATGATTTTAGAATCATCCTGTATACATATACATGTTGTTTCAGGAGTGATGGTCAGAGAATATAGGGAGGAGCCGTGTAAATTAAGAGAAGCAAAAAAAGATCCAGCAAACATGGGTTCGAAAATGAACCAGTTACGAAACAAGTCACCTATATCACAAGTTTCATTGCAAACCTCTTTTCACATCGCACTCGCCTCGATCTTGCAGTGGACCGAGTAGTGATAACCTGATAAATGGTGCGAAGCTTTCCACGAGCTGTGCCGCCACCCAATATGCGAGCTGCAAAACATCTCCTCAAAGCAGTGGCGGCCGGCAGTTGAAACAAGCCCGCTGCTATTGATGAAGCCAGCTTCAAACCCCTTCCACACCCCAAACCACATTTTTCCCAGCGTGTGGGTAAGTATATATCACCTCCCCTCTCCCACCAAAAATATGAGATTTTATGGGTTACAATGTGAAACGTCGACGTACATTTAGTGAAAAATCTTTNAAATATGAGATTTTATGGGTTACAATGTGAAACGTCGACGTACATTTAGTGAAAAATCTTTGCACCTCCAGTTGGCTTCTTAGTGAAACTACACTTGTGAACCCGAAATTAATCTCGTAAACATTACGGTCTGTCCGATAGCTTTACCTTTACAAAAACAGTATTTTTCTATTGAACATCTGATTTTATAACTGGTTTTAATTTTGCAAATTTACTACTATTCCAAGTTATTATTCTATTAAAAAAAACNGAACATCTGATTTTATAACTGGTTTTAATTTTGCAAATTTACTACTATTCCAAGTTATTATTCTATTAAAAAAAACCCCTACTTGCAACACATTTTCGCTCATAACATGTTACAATATTCATCCTTTATTTCTACGGAACAAGNAAAAAAAACCCCTACTTGCAACACATTTTCGCTCATAACATGTTACAATATTCATCCTTTATTTCTACGGAACAAGACAAAAACTGGCAGTGAAGCCATTGAGATGAAGCGCGGTGTCATTCTAAACACTGACTGGATTATGAGAAGCCAGAATTCTAGCAGTATGTTTAATTAACATTACTAAGATCTATAGAAAAATATGTTTTTTATAACCTTGGCCTTTTCCCAAGACACCTAGCAGCAGTAATCAATGAATAATTAGTTTGTTGGTAATTATGTAATTCTATGGATTTGTTAATAATAATATATATATTTTAGGGTTATTCGATCTATATTACAATTATTATACGAGTAAACCTAGTGGTTAAACATTTTATAAAAGCTACTTTCCATTGAATGTTTTTTTACAAAGTGCAGTAGCCACGTAACTTAAAAGTAAATATTATCAAACTATAAGCAGTGCACCGATAATATAAATGGAACAAGAGCTCCTCTAGTTAAAGACATTCGTATCATTCCAGGACATTACCTACCGTTTGCGTTTGATATTTCTAAACCTATGTCTGGTAGCAGTACCAGTACATGCTGTATTTGTTGGGCTGTATAACAAAATAAAGAAATGTTTTTCAGTTTATGTAACAGAAACAGAACATTTTGAGACCAACATAAATTAACTGTTTCAGGTGTTACAAACGTAAAATATCAAATTAATGCTGTAGTTTACAAGGCACTTGTTTAGTTATCACAGCCAATGAACTGTGGGCTTCGTGTTCGGCTGTAGCAATATGAAATACTACAACCTAAACTAGTGGCACACAGCACGGTTTACAAATCATTTACGTGCACAGACGATTCTTGGTTACTGAGCCTCGTCGGTGTACAGCGCCTGCCAAAAATAACTTTCCTATTTGTTACATAAACAATTGTGGACGCCGGGTCTGAATACATCAAAGTCATAGACACATGCAAAAACATAGTACATGTAATTATTTAATCACTCATAAAACGCAAACGGATAACATTGTTGTTATAATCAATAATGGGTTTCAATGTTTGAAATCTAGGAAACATCTCCGTCAACTATATATTTTATTGTGCAAGAATTAATGCGGGAATACGTGGATACTTAAAATGACAACAATTATCGCAAACTATGAAATACCCGAATTTTCTGAACTGTGAATTGTGAATTTGATTGGGTGAGACAAGTGTAATTAGGAATCGAAAGCAACTTTGGTATTGTCTTAACGAATTAAACTTGCTCTGTCTCCTTTGTGATTCTTGCTTTTAATAATAATATGGGCTGCAGAGTAAACATCTGTTAACTAATAATTAGCAATATTATTTTAACTCTATGCAGATACAATATTAGAGAAGTGTAATGAAGATAACAGAAAACAGGAAGTTCGTAGCTGCTGCTCTCGTATGCGGTTGAGATACATATTTTCGAAGTTCTACACAACGTAACATGGAAATCACGAAAGATAATGGTTTAAAAGGGACATATAAATAAACGTTGGTTATTATTATTAATTTCGTAGCTATATCATCCATCTGTTTCTTAAAACAACAATGTATCTTGCTTGCTTCTTTTTTTCCTGTGCATTTACAGAAAAATAATCAAAACAGACTATTGTTTTACCATTTTTTAAGTAGAAAATATATTCAGCAATGTAAAAATTATTATTGTGTCATGGTTATAACATATCAGTGATTTGCCTGTAAAATTTTGAAAATATTTGAGGGTATAGTTTTTGAGTGACGACGTGTGTCTCAATGTATGTCTCTAGGCACATCAAGAAGCAATGCTCGAGCTAAGTGTGACGAGGGTCGATTAGCCAATGGGTGAAAAACTTCACCACAAAAACCGCGAGACCTCATAGGTGAAGATGAAGGCGACGCCTACATCTTTAACTTCGTTTAAGACGGAGCTGAGGTCTTATTTTGTGGTGAAGTTTTTCACCATCGGTCAATGGACACTCGTCACACTTAGCTCGAGTATTGCTTCATAATGTGCCTAGCGACATACTTTGAGACATTTTTCGTAGCTCGTGTCTTGGTTTGTGACATTATCCATGAGAAACTTTGAGGAATTTTTTGTATNACTTTGAGACATTTTTCGTAGCTCGTGTCTTGGTTTGTGACATTATCCATGAGAAACTTTGAGGAATTTTTTGTATCTATATCGTCACATTTCACGATATGGTTCACGTTCACGACATACTTTGAGGGTATATTATTCGTAGCTTGCATATTGGTTTGCGACATGGCTGACTACGACTTTTGCATCATTTACGATGTTTGCTACTGGATTCGCTACATGGCCGAGTTGAGCGAGATGTTTCGTGAAGTAATGCGCGAAGAGGTTACTAAAAGAATTCGTATTAGTTTACTTNACTTTGAGACATTTTTCGTAGCTCGTGTCTTGGTTTGTGACATTATCCATGAGAAACTTTGAGGAATTTTTTGTACCTATATCGTCACATTTCACGATATGGTTCACGTTCACGACATACTTTGAGGGTATATTATTCGTAGCTTGCATATTGGTTTGCGACATGGCTGACTACGACTTTTGCATCATTTACGATGTTTGCTACTGGATTCGCTGCATGGCCGAGTTGAGCGAGATGTTTCGTGAAGTAATGCGCGAAGAGGTTACTAAAAGAATTCGTATTAGTTTACTTGTTTCGCGATTGGTCACTATTGTCTTTGGTATATATATGCGGTTCCCAAACTCTTTTGTTTCATAGACCACTTTCAAAATTTTGCTGGATCCGGTGGACCCCCTGCTTTACTACCAATTTCTAAATCTCGAAAAAAAAAAGTGAAGATTAGATCTATCTATGGAAACTTGCGTTTTGGCTAAGTTTTAATGACGAATTAACAGTTCTCGAAAAAAAGGTTACAATTGATTGCTTGATAGGGTTAATTATTTGATAATAAAATTGACTAAACAAATATTCAATTAAATTTTAATTGATTGTGCTGTGAGTGGATGTTAAAAAATCAAAGTTGGCCAATCGAAAAAGTGACTCCATCCAACTTTACTTGTTTGGAATCACAGCACAAGAACCAATCAATTCTCACAAATTTTATTTAGAAAACTTCCTATTCGGAGCGGTAAAAAGAAATATAGTATATTTTCTTGTGTTGTAGGTATTTATTCAAATATATCAATTATTACACTATTAATTATTATTGTTATAACAGTCATAATATAATTAAAATTAAACACTTATAACGTAATGTAACTTCTGCAATAGTAATTACAAAAAATAATATAATTTTAATGAGAGGGATGTACTTGATGGATTGACAGCAAATTATCAATATTTGGCTTGAGTTTAGTAAGGAATAACCGCAAATCTCCCCGTTCTGTGATATTCAATCTGCTCCTTTTTTTTGTTAATAAGTTTGTAACGGCACTAAAACTTTTTTCGACAAGATACGACGAGGGAAACGCTATCAGAAGCTTTTGCACAATTCCCCACAGTCCAGGATATTTTTCGGGTATTTCTGCCTGCAGCCAAAATTTTTGATACCCTCTTTTAAATGTCACTTTCAGCTCCTCATTAGTGCTAAGCTCGAGTAGCTCCTCTTTTAATATCACATTCTCCACTTCCGTTTCATCAAATGGATTTATGATCCATGGTGGTATTTCCATCGACAGAATATCTTCAAATCTGATTTTAAAATCATCATGCAGGGCAATCAAATGTTGGACGTATGTCTGAATATCTTCATCAAGGCATTCTACCTGCGACAAGTTTGAAAACTGTGAAAATTCGCGCCGACCAATATTTTCCTTCATAAATTTCAATTTACCAAAAAAAGCTGAAATTACACTCTTAGTTTTTATTAAATTGAGGCTGTCCCCTTGTAACTGTAAGTTGACGTCATTAAATTTTTTGAACAAATCTGTCAAATACGCGATGTCTGCTTTAAAATTGATCAGGTTTTTTTTTAAATCAGGATCTTTACTTTCCAGAAACTCTAAAACTGAGTCAAAAAGTAAATAAAATCTTGATGAACATGCACCACTCGACAACCAGCGTACTTCGGTATGTAACAGCAATCGTTGGAAGTCTTCATCATTTTCATCGCACAATTGCAGAAATAAGCACGTATTCAATGCATTGCTTCTTATTTCGTTAACTGCATTAATCACAAATTGAAGCGATTGGTGCAATCTATCACTCAAATTTTTCGCTACTAGATGTTGTCGGTGGATAACACAGTGAATTGCAGTTACCTCTGGTATAATTCTTTTAAGATGGCTTATAAACCCACGATATCGCCCGACCATGGCAGGAGCTCCATCTGTTGCCACCGCAATAACGTTTGTGAATGGAATCGATTTTTCCTTAAAAAAATCACTCAGGATTTTAAATATTGATTCACCTTTAGTGTCCGTCTTCAAAGTTTTCGCTAATAGTAGCTCTTCATGAGTTTCTTCGCCCATAACAAATCGAACATATGTCAATAATAATGCTTCATTGCCAGGTAAAGTTGACTCGTCCAGTTGAATAGAAAAATGAGTTGTTTGCAGATAATCACACAAGAAACTTTCAACATCAGAGCTCATTTCATCAATACGTCTTTGTACAGTGTTGTTACTCAAAGGAATTCTCTTGAGTATGTCAAATGAAGATTTGTGCAGAACAGTTTTTAAAACCTCTTCTACAGCAGGTAAAATTAACTGTTCTCCGATGGTGTGCGGTTTTCCAGATTTTGCTATAAGTAATGAGATATTGTAAGATGCCCGCAAGCCATCATCGTTGCTTTNCCATAACAAATCGAACATATGTCAATAATAATGCTTCATTGCCAGGTAAAGTTGACTTGTCCAGTTGAATAGAAAAATGAGTTGTTTGCAGATAATCACACAAGAAACTTTCAACATCAGAGCTCATTTCATCAATACGTCTTTGTACAGTGTTGTTACTCAAAGGAATTCTCTTGAGTATGTCAAATGAAGATTTGTGCAGAACAGTTTTTAAAACCTCTTCTACAGCAGGTAAAATTAACTGTTCTCCAATGGTGTGCGGTTTTCCAGATTTTGCTATAAGTAATGAGATATTGTAAGATGCCCGCAAGCCATCATCGTTGCTTTCAGACGTTGAAGCGAACATACTGTGCACGGTGGGTCTCTTTTCATATTTTTCCTTCAATGTTTGGAAATATTTCAAATCTTTACCTATTTTATCAGGATGACACCTTCTTAGATGATCTTCCAGCTTTGATGGTTTCATAGAGTCATTGCTCAAAACTTTGTTGCATAAAAGGCATGTGGGCAATCGCTTGTCTGTCTTTGATGGAAGAAAACCAAATTTTAAATATTCAACACTGTACTGACGACACTTCTTCTTAGATTCGGCCATGTTTCATATCAATTACCTACCTGTAAATAAATAAAAAAAAACTTTGTTTTAGTAATCTTAAGGCGATCTAACTTAACAGGATATGACTATTTTAACAGAATATGATTAATCAATTATTATTTATATTATAAAATAAACAAAGTTCCGGAAGCGAACTGTTTCCAATTATTAAAAGCAATAAATCGCTACGATCCATAATAGAGTTTTATGAAAACGGCTGAATTTATTTTAATGTGATATAAAATTATTATTTCATTTATTATATTTTAATATATTTCTGTAAATTCTACAGAAAATTTTAATTAAACAATATTTTGATATCAAAACTCCGCAATAATTAAATAAATTAGATAGGTAATAAAAATAAAGTAGGGACAATAAGTTCAATCTTTTTCGGCTTTCTGTTCTTTTATCGAAATATGTAAGGAAGTTCAGTATTATACATAATATACTTATTACAATATAAAATTTATATTGTAATAAGTAATATATTTGTAATGTTTGCGTGTAGTAGGTACGTAGTAAAAATTAAATACTGAACTTACTTACATACTTCCATAAAATAATACATTATAAATATACCTATCTCATATAGCAGGTTGGTTGGAAGAGATTTCTTTCCATTTAATTTCTATTTTTTGTTTAAAATAAATTGTAAAATAAAATATATAAAATAAAACTATATGTATATAACAAATAGGCAGGTAGGTACTTACTTTTCCGACACTGGCAATCACTAATATCGATTCACTTTACTTTTCTTTTCGAAAGTCTGGAAACAAATTCCGTCACTGGCCAACACTAATATCGATTCACTTTTCTTTATGAAATTCCGGAAACAAATGAGTAACGTTTATCCTTGACATTCGTATTTATATTGGTGAAGAATCAAACAAGTTCATGCAAGATTGCAAGCATATACAACACAAGTCGTATTAACTTGCACGTGTGAACAAGCTTTGCGGACGGGACGGCGGCCGGCGCGGCAACGGCAAGTCTCAACGCGTTGTACTGAATATGGGATAATGCAAGTTTTTACAAGTAACAGTCGCTGAGCTTCTTAAAATATTATAATAAATAAATAATAAATATTTGCCCGGACCGGGATTCGAACCCGGGACGGCTGGTTCGGCAGGCAGGCTTACTAACCACTGAACCATCACGTCGTCACTGCCTATAATTGATAGGAGAAGTCAAGCCAGCATTTTATTTCTTCACTATCGAAACCAAATTAATTTTCATGGACCCCCGCTTACGATTGTGGACCCCCATTTTTTGTTACACCCAACGTAGACCCCCGTTAAGTCTTCCGTGGACCCCTGGGGGTCCACCTGGACCAATTTGGGAACCACTGGTATATATCATTGGTATAGGTTAGTTGGTCATGTTCACAGGGGCTGTTTTTGACTGAATGATTTTGGCTTGTGTTTTATTGAAACTTGTCGATTGTTCTAGTCATTTTGGTACGAGGTGGTCTCAGCAGGTGGCAGAAGGGGAAGCCTGGCTGAAGACTCAGGTACTCTTGGACCTGCTGCAAGCAGAATGTACCCAATGGTATGCGAGGACACCCCTGATGCACATTCTCTCTGATCTCCGATGTGGATGCTGTATGGTCTGCCAGTGCTGCCCCAACAATGCGTCTACGGATTTGAGCCTGTTCAACTGACCATTGATAACATTGCCACATTCTGGATGTATCATGTGCAACATAAGTAGCAATCCATCGATGTGTGGAGCGCGCCTCGCCAAGTCCCGCGATGTGGCCATTCTCGAACGGCTGCAAGTGTATAACAAGGGTACGTTACCGTCTTCGAGGCATTCCGATAGATTCACTGCTATACACGCACTCGACATTCAACCTTCCAGGCGCGCACAATAATGTCTGGTGCATTGCTGTACACGTCGCAACGAAGTGAATGGTACAACGCAATCTGTAGGCAGTTGTCCTAGAAACTTTAATCAGTTTAACTACACTTCTACAGTAAGCAAATATTGTAACCACGTATTATTGGACAGCACCGATTAGGGTGATACAAATTTTTATTCCATCGGCACATGAATGTCGAGCCTTTGGCTGTCTTTGTTGGTCAGGCATTGTCTCTCTGATTATGGCAGTTGTTGCCATGTCGAAATGTCGGGTAAGAAATCATGGGCACGGCTCAAAGCCAGAAGCCCATTGTATGCATTTCATAGTTATTTTCTGTTGTACAATATTTTTTTTTTTATGTTTCGGGAATTCGCGCACCTTTCTATGGCTCCTAAGGAATACCTTAAATATGTGTATTAATAATCATTTCCCGATTTGGAACTGTTACGAAAATACACGAGTGCCCACAGCAGTTTAGCTGTTTAGCCTATTACCTGAGTCCTTCGGATTATTGTGTATGGAGCTGTAGGATAGTGCATGCGCACGAAAGACTGTCGCAAACAGGAAGGAATTTCTAGATAAAATTTGGGACGCTGCAATTGCCTATTATCGACTAAACACTGCAAACTGCAGCAAGCTAATGGGCAGCACACAGACGAACTTGTGTATTGCTACAGAGGCTTTTAATTTTTGAAAACTAATGTAATATCTGTATGTATTATAATAAATACTCTGCCAATTACACTTGTACTTATTTCTTTGGCCATTGTGTTCCAAATAGAACCCATTTATAAGAGGTTTCTTTTTTTTCTCAGACTCGCAAACATTCAGTAGATTCGTCACGATTTACGCTACATATTCAGTTACGAGCCAGGATTTGTATTCAGTCTGGTTTCAGAACGGACCAACTAAGAGTTACTGAACGAGATACATTTTTCATCTCTCTCTCTCTCTCTCTCTCTCTCTCTCTCTGCAATACAAACTGTAAATACAAGAGTGTACAGTACATAACAAATGTCTTAATTAGCCTACATTGCTTACATCGGGTGACATACATAGCTAACGTCGTTAAGGCGAGTGTGCCGTTTTCATATTAATGTTTTTGTTAGTATTGGTATAATAGTACTAAATACATAAGTAAATTATTCTTCATTTAATGACCTTTGTCTATCTTTCGACTTCTTACATTGCAGACACTTGGGAATCTGATAAGGGAAAATATTTTAATGTGGGTATTCCTGTTTCCTCCTGCAGTTGATACACACTTATCTTAAATTGCACATAGTTCTTGAGCCACAGTTATGTACCTGGGGTAGACAGCGAGTTCCACATCGTCTCAGCTAATCCGTATCGACGCTGCTTCAAGAGAGAACAATGTTCATATGTTTATACTGTTCCCTATTTTATTGTACCCCCCGTTTCAAGACTCATGCATAGTAGCCACATGTATACGCTTACGTCAGATTAATTTTCAGCAATCATTTTAAACGACCGCAATCTTTCGTCGTTGGCGAAACGGTTACGAAGATGCGTGCAAACAAAAACAAGACAACCCTGCTTGGGGAAAAAAAATTCCTTGGACGTTATTTATGTGGTCGTCTATGGATTATCATTTCTGTGGAGATAAACTAACATTCAAGAAAATTCTTCAGAGCCATTATAAATATAATTACACCATGGCTCATAAATGGTTGCAACGTGAAAGCTGCCTTCGATGGTGGTGGATGAGGGGGGAGGTGGGTGTATGATTAAATGTTCTGGTGGATGTGAACCGCTTTCCCGGCCTTGGATAAAATGCGCATAAAAGAGAGATGGCAACAACAAAAATAATGAAATAACTGGTAAGAATTTTAATAGTACGGAGCAGCTGGGTGAAGCGGGGAGAGGGGGAGACTCGTGGAGAGGGAGGAAATAAGTATTAGCGACGTATTTGGTGAAGAGCTCGCAAGGTTGATGGTAGAAAACCGGTCCATCCCCTCTCTCGCCATCCTTGCGCTCCCCTCCTCCGAGCAAGACTCGTGAAGCTCTATGATGTAGTACATTGTCGGCCGGCCGTTCAAAACTCTTTGTGAGCCCGCGGCAGTGCGCTCATATATTAAGCGTCCTCCGCTGAGAAACTGCGAGCACCGGTGAATAAAGCTCTCGATGTTAACTGCCCACTCGTGAAAATCTATCTCCGGGGAGAAGAACAAGAGGGACGNCACAGGCGGGACGACGCCGCGTGTAACTTGATAGATACACGCCGTCGTAATTGCTGGCGACCCGCGGGTCCTCAAGGATGTTAAGGCGCCCGTCTACCTGGCGCTTGAACTGCGTCGCAGAGTGTTCCAAACTCACGTTTTTCAACGAAACTTTTAAGCGTGCGTCCAACGTGCTGATCTACGAAAATAACACACACTTCAGACGAGAGCTGTTTAAGCACTTTCAAAATATCACGTACGTTAGAAATATCAATTCAGAGTACTCCAAAACCGCTAAAAACGGACTTTCCAAGGCGCTGTAGCTCAAAATGCACGCATCAGATACATACAAAACTACTATAGGCGCCTGCACTGAACCTTCCTAAAGACTTCCCACTAATAAAATAATATGGTCACCGCTGAAAGTCCCATAGGTACACGCAGCACGACGAGAACACTGCACGCCAGTTCAGAGCCTTGCGCTTAGCGGCGATGGCGTACTTGATGCGCGTGGCAGTGTCGCCCTTATCGCTCCCGCGCTTCTCGGCCTAAACGTGGGAAAAAGTTCCAGGTAGACGGAGGCCTTAACCGCCGCGAGGCATTCCCGCGTTCCTCCATTTGGGATCCGCTTCCTCCATGATCCACTTCACAGGAGCAGCCGTAGCTTGTCTCGTCCCTTCACAGTTCACTTGGTGGTTTTCCAGGCGAATATACAAAATGATACCCAACTCCACGTACAAACTACGTGGGGCCGCGGTGACTGAGAGGTTAGACTTCTCGCCTCCCACCGAGACAAACCGGGGTTCAATCCCGGGCCGGGTCACGTCCAGATTTTCAAAAGAAAGAATCATTCCGGACGATGCCACTGGTCGGCGTGTTTTGTTGGGGATCTCCAGTTTGCTCCGCCCTTGGATTTCGGCGCTGCTCCATACTCACCTCACTTCACCCTCATCGTGTCTCAAGACCTCGTTGTTAAGAACCGTCCAAATCTCTCAGCTCAACTCAACAAACTTCGCAAGATGATAGGAATATAATCTCCCTTAAGACTTAGCTTGAATATTGAAGATTAAAAGCAGTAAGGGCTATTCTAGATAAAGTAAGCACTTCTGAAATCAACCTCAGATAAAAAGTGACTGCTGCTACCTGCATATATTTTAACGGGTGCACTGAATGGTATGTGCCCAGTATGGTTGGTAACGATGGAGCGAAAGTAGTTGCATGCCTCACCAAATTATAGGGGTGTCAGGTAAAAAAATCTGCGATAACAAAAATATTTTATTTCGCTTTTTTCATTGCATTTAAGTGTAAAAATTACTACATTTGTAAAATGTTAATTTTCTAATAATTATATTGTTTTACTTGACCGACACATGAATAAAGTGACGAGGCTCTTAACAGTGTTAATTTTACATAAGGATGAATACACAACGTGCATACAATTATATATTAAGCACGGCTTTCAAAAGTGCTCAGATTACGACGAACAGGCTATATTGGCAAAACGTCAGAATCTGCGTGACGTAAGACAAAAAATTCGCGAATATCGATAGTCTGATTCGGTATCTGCCATCTGTGAACATTTTGCGCGTAATGACAATCGATAAGCACTCACGGGCAATACTTGACTAATAGCATGACACTTCGAAATTTCCTAACGACAGGCAACGTTACCACGCTCCAGGTGCTCATAAATGGCAAATCACAAATCAGGGTAACGCTATTAACGAGCCTGTTGTTTCAGCTCAGGCCATTTCTGACTTTTGTAAATAACGAATTGCAAATCCCAGTTCTCAAGGGTGTCTGTATTCCATGTCCATTCGCAGTTACTGCACACTTTTTTCTGAAGTCCTGCTAAAGTTCCACTTCCAGGATATTCCTCCGTCTCGTGGAAACAAAACTTAACCGGGTCATGAAAATTACACCAGAGGGACAACGCACCGCATTCGTTCGCACTCAGCGTAGTAATATTTTTCATAAGACCTACTTGTTACTAGGCATTACCAACACACCTATTTTCTAACTGTTTTTATTCGCATTAGTTATAAATTAAATAATATAATTTAAAAAAAAAAAATTAAAACATTTAATTAACTAAATGAAAAATAAAGTTGTATTATGTTACGGGTATAAAACGTATGTTATAAATACCATATTTAAGACAGGCATAGTGTAACAGGTGGATGTAGCAATATTTTACAGGGTTATCCTGAACTCCAGGTAGAACCATTGCGAGATGATCCGCTACGGAAAATGGGATAGGGTATACAATTCCACCTATTCCCACATGCGAAAATCCGGGAGTGACCCGGACGGGGATTGAACCTGGTTCGCCTTGGTGGGGACGGAAATAGTGCAATACAATAAAGTGACCAGCCGTTCTTACACAAATTAAGATTTCTGAAAATCAATGAGTGGGATACAACTGCTTCTTAAAATGTACCCTGGCATCCTGCTAGGAAACCGCGTGTGATCAAAAAAGAGGAAACGTCAAATAATCCCCTTCCTTTCACGCAGTTATATCAAATGGGGTTTGAAAGAGGTGATCCGATGACTGAGGCGTTCGAAAAAAGAAAGGTTGGGAGAGTAAAAAAATGTAGGTGTCCTACGAAAGCGTTAAAGAAAACTTGCGGTGAGGTGTTGGAAATAACGTTTTTTTTTGCAGTGCAAAGGGTGAAGTAAATGGTGAGGGAAGTGTGGAGCACCGAGGCGTGTGATGGCCCGTGGCATGGGTGGTGGTGAGAGTTGTGTGTGTAATGTATAGTCAATAGTTCACTCTGTAGGTCGGGAGATTGATCCGCTATATTGCCAACGAAATATAGAGGTGGGGGTTCAGTCGGCTGCTGATCGTCGTACTAGGGAGTGGCTGTGCTCTGCTATCTTTACGAGAACGGAACCCTTAGTGTCACACACATCCAAGATGATGTGTTGTAATGGGTACGTAATTTTGTCCTCGATAATTTTTTTAATTAAAAAATTTTTTTCTTGATTTTTTGAGTTAAAGATCAATGGGGTCAAGGTTACGGCCACCGACATTCAACATGGGTGCCAGAGTCAGTGATGTAATATGTTCCTATTTTTTTGTAAGTGTATCCCAATTTTTACCATTTTTTTTTAAATTTTTATTTTTCAATGTTATTGTGGTTAATACCAAGGTCATCAACAACCAACATGGTTAGGGGATATCAATGTAAGAGTTTCCTTAATTTTTAGAGTTGATTTTTTGGGCAATTTTCTCGATTTATTATGATTGGAATTTTGGTAGGTAGGGAGGGGTAGGTGTTTATGGTAAGGGCGATGAGGTTGAGCTGGGGGAGGGTGGGGTAATATTATATGTTACTCGATTTTTAGAATTTTTTGCGATTTTTCTCGATTTTATAATAATAACTAAAAAGGGGGGGGGGAGAGGAGTTGAGGCGATGGCGTGGGATGAGTGTTATGTTAACGTTATATGTTCTTAGATTTTTAGAATCAATTTTTTTATTCTTTGCGATCATTCTCGAATTTTTATGACTGGGTGGGAAGGGGGAGTTGTGGTGAGGGGCTGTGTGGTTAGTTAGGGTGGTGGGGTGAGTGTGAGGTTAACATTATATGTTCTTCGACTTATAGAATTTTTTTCTAGTTTTCTTGATTTTACAATAATTGCCAGGGTATTGTTGAAGAGAGGGGGATAGGTGAGGGTGGTGGGATGAGCAAGGGGTAGGGTGGAGTAACATTATAAGTTGTTCGATTTTTTTAGANAGGGGGATAGGTGAGGGTGGTGGGATGAGCAAGGGGTAGGGTGGAGTAACATTATAAGTTGTTCGATTTTTTTAGATTTTTTTGTGATCTTTTATAATAATTTCTATGGGGTGGTGATGGTAAAGGGGTGAGGTGAGCTTGGCTAAGCGTGGTGTGAGGGGGCCATGTCCGCTGAACCTCTGCGATCCCCCCAAATGCTCCAATGGCTCGAAAATTACCTGTCGGGGGGTTGGTTTTTGCAATTTGGGGCATAAACCTTTTCAGAGGGAAAACGGGAAATTTTATGGGAAAAAGGGAAATGTTGACGAAAAAAGGAAAATTTTGAGGGAAAATTAATCGATTTTGAGGGAAAACGGAAAATGTTGAGTGAAAAACGGGAAAATTCGTGACGTCATCTAAGAAGGCGCACGAATCCTGAATTCTGATGCCTGTATGTGTGTGTGTATATAGTCTACATATATAAATATATATAAGCCCACCGTTTAAAACCACTTGAAAATTTTTTCTGAGGTTACAAAAACGGAGAACAGGAACAGAGTAAAGCTTACACAAAGAAGGAGCACAAAAATGAATCAAAATATTTAAAAGGGTAAATTATTAATTATCACCCGTTACATGATATGAGAGATTTCCTGCGATTCCTCTATGAGAGACCACGTAAAAAATTATATTCTGAAGTAAGATTCAAATGATCGCAGACTTTAAAAAAGTTATTAGCCAAGGTATTGAGACAAAATTTATATACCAATAAGTTAGCTTCCATAAATTATTAGGTCTACGATTCGTCTCTCAAACACACGTTTATTATGCACTTTTTTGTTTGTACACTTCACGAATAGCGTACAGACATTCCTGCTTGGTTCACTTCTCTTGTAAATACTGTACTAAGTGTTAGTAAAAGATTTGTTGATACCCAAATTATTCAATTTTTTTCCTTTCTTTTTTGAGAATAATTAGAAAATTTGTGCAACATTTACGTTTACGATAATTTCACACTTTTAAGTGGCCGACGCATGAATAAAGTGATCAGACCCATTACAACGTCAAATTTACATATGGTTGAAAGACACAATGTAGATCGTAAGCAGGTCTTCCGAAAGTGTTCAGTTTACCGTAAACAGCCTATAATTGTGCGACTCGGAAGGTATTCAACGTCGAGCATAATTTGAAATGTTCACAGAGTTTTCTTCTTCCAAACCGTGAACGGTGGGTGCTTCATCTCAGTAACCGTGCCGCCAAAACACTTATTTGCACCGTCTTTGCGTAACGCAACGCCGCGTTGTGGTTGCGGAGTGAACCCTGTAGTTACTTCCAGTCGAGCTAAAACACACGCCGAGTGCTGTCTGTTGCTCATAGGTATGTGATCAGAACGAGGAGGCGATTATCAGCCTGTTGAGTGCCGCTTATCGCCAGAGCCCCAGTGTTCTTTTCGAAATTACAGGTACGCAAGTGCTGTCGTCCGGAACAGAAGCATGTGATCCGTCGGCTCGGATCTCCTGTTGCCTCGACCGTTATTTCCGTCGGGAGGCGTGGAATGAATGGGCAAGTTTCGTTGGGATGGTAGTCGAGACTTGAACCACGCTGACCCTGGGCCGATTCGCAAAAACTTTGGCCGTCCATCACGCTCGTTTTCGTTTGCTTTTTTTTTTCTCGGTACTTACTGATAGCTCGAGTGCTGTCGTAATCTAAAACTTGCCATCCTTTTAAAGGACCTTTCCCCTGCCCGGGCACTTACGTGACGGTGTGTATTTGGCTGCGTCTGAGGGAGCGACGAATCCGAGGTTTGCACGGGTGAAAATCTCTCACTGTTACGACCGCCACAAACAATTCACGTGAAGACGGGAAGTAAAAATCTTAACGGCACAGAAAGAATTCAAAGTAAATACCCCACATGGTAAGGTTTGTGAGCACCACGTTAAAATTATAAAATTAAAAATCGATATTTTTTTTGGAATGTAAAAATTTGAATATTCGCGCTGTTCAGCGACAATAATTCCAATGAAGTTTTTGATGGTGCTGGAACACCGTACATCCAGCATTAACGTCAGCGCAGGAAACTGTACATACCAACATGGGGGTAGATCGAAGACGGAGCTGAGGCTATTCTAGTTGGTGACCCGTTAAACGTAAGTTGTCGTGGACGTTGGTGCCGATGATGGTGCGTGGCTTGGCAGGCGGGCGCTGACTGTCGGCGTGGAGGCTCGAGGCTGCCCCACCCCTCACCAAGCCAATGCCANATGGCGTTTAGCAACCGCCCGACGCTACCTTCGACGTCATCAATATTTGAATGTTACTGGACTCGAACCAACGAAACTTTCTGGGATGTTCCTCAATACCTTGGTCAACGTATTTTCTGACAATAGAAGGTGTTGTCTTTTGTCTTAGGAGAGAGAATGGATAGGGACCTTACGATGAGAACATTATAACTTGGCAGAAGGCGTATCCTGCCATGTTTGATGAGGGCATTATACAGGAAATGTAAAAGGAAAATTTTAAAATAAGTTTTATATATACTCTGTAATTTTGCAATTTTATAATATTTGAGCTAAGTTTGCATTGCTATTATTAAATTTAACTTCCTGTATTTTTCATAACAAACATAATTGTAACATATTTTAAAGCCTGTTTGGCTGTTTGTATTTTTATAATGCTTGTAGTTTTGATATGAGTAGTTTATGAAAAACAAATGATGATAATAATAATAATAATAAGCTCGGAGATAAAATACAAGAAAACTAACAGTTTGTTGATTTATTTCTCGCAATTTTGGGGGTTAAATATCTTGTATTACAATTCATATCAGGGGATGGTTGGATTTTCGAAATTTATTGCGTCAGCATTCGTAGTAGAGAAAACGGAAGTTTGGGGCAAGGGCTGCGGGCACGGGAGCTCGGAGCTATTCATGCTCTGTCATTCCGATCGGTCAGCGGCCACAATGGATTCAGGTGACCTTTACCTTTGACCACGGTGGCCTTTGCCATTTCACCTTGATCCCGGTAACCTTTGACTCAAAAAATCCAAAAATCCAAAAAATATCTTTAAAAATGTTTGAAAATATTTACTTATTCTTAAAAAATTATAAAAAATTACTTAAATTTTTTTTTAAAACATGCATTTCCGGAAATTCCCCTTACCTCCACTATCCCTCACCAATACTCATTCTATCATGAAAAGCCATCGTAGTTTTTCGTTTGTCATTCGATTATACATTGCTGGAGGACACCACCTTGTTTTTTTAGTTTGTCATTTGTTTATACATATCTGGAGGACGCCATCTTGGTGTTTAGTTTGTTATTTGTTCATACATTGGTGGAGGATGACATACTGGTTTTTTAGTTTGTCATGTGTTTATACGTTGCTGGAGGACGCCATCTTGGCTTTTTAGTTTGTCATTTGTTTAAAGATTGCTGGAAGATGCCATTTTGGATTTCATATGTTTTCATCACCTAGGTGGCGTGTGTGTATTAATAATCGATTTAATTACCAGGCGAGTTGACGATTTAGTCACCAGGCAGCAGCCATATATGTTTATGTTTTTGAAGCATAGAAAAATCTCTAATATTCGTCATATTAAAAAAAAATGTATTTTTTTTTAATCACAGCTATACCCACATGCATAATTTATTAATTCGAATATATTTTTTAAAACTCTAATTATGACCGATCAAAAAATATTGTTCGTTTATAATGCTAATTAAAGTACAATTGAAATTGAGTGTATTTATTCTGTTACCCCTCAGCCCAACACTTAAGTCCGACTAATCATTCACCATCGCTTAATCCCTCAACATTACCGCTATTGTTTTCAGCACTGTCCGCCAGAGCATGTCAGTGTGGTGAAAGTAATTAATGGGAACAATGTTGACTCTCGCCACAGTTTCTCGTCCGATGCCAGAGGTGACAGATCACTCTCTCACCCTTCATCTTTTAGCATTCTAACTGGTAAGTTCAGCCATTTTATTACATCAGGTCACATCGCGTCATCCGCGAGAAACGCAATCTGTAGCCACCACTAACGGAATGTTTTTTTTTTTTTTTTCGGGATAGGATGCCTTGCTTATGTAACAGGCATCGTTTCAGCAGCAAAGACAGTGACAGCAGGTATGGGTTGGTACCACGTTCAATATTCACGAGTTGGCAACCGTTAGTTGTACTTTGATCTTGCTGTAATACTATCTGTCGAAGGCACGCTGCCACCTGGAGCCTGAGTAGTAGTGAGTAGCTCGCCTCCTGTGACGGCTCCACGCTAGCTACGTTGTATTTATTATTCCAACAGGGATGGGTTGCTTATAAATTTATTATGTAAAACTTTAATAAGTTGCATGAAGAATTCACGAATGCGTATTAATTTTATCATACAAACTTTAATATCCCGAAAAAAAAAACATGATTTTGTCTTTAGCACATTCAAGAATACAGAAGAGCACACCGACAGGAGGGTCCAGGTTCGACACTTGAGAAAAATATACTCGATGCCATACTTATGGATGAAAAATATACACGTTGCCTTACTGATTCGTAAAACAAAAGGCAGAACGTACTGATGGATGATTAATAAAACACTCGTCACACACATTCCTAACGCCTTTATTTCTTATAAAATGTAATTTCTTTAAAATAAAATTAAAGCCATTGTGTAGGGAAAAAATGATGTACAGATGGTCTCTGCACCATCGATTTAAAATATGCTTCACGCAAACGCGCTCCCTATAAAATAAACACATATATGAGTGTGTGCTAATTCGCACGTCATAAAAAAAACGTATATGGTAAAATGGTAAACGTATGTTTGCTGCATACAAAAAAATTATATTTTCAAAATTTTTTCCTTTAAAAAGTGTAATTACAATATTATAAAACACGGGGGAAAAAAAGTATGATTTCGTAGATAATGTTATTCAGTGTTCGTTGTGATGGAAAAGCATATTTGAAACTTACAGCCTTGGACAAGGTATCCTTTTCTCATCATAATTCCAATGAATTCATGGCTCACTAAAACCTGAGGGAAAAAATCGTACATTCTCCACTTGCTCATACGCCAAACACAAATACACACAAAGAGGCCGAATATGCCAATTTTCTGACGACACNATTTTTTTTGTAACACTCCACGTGAATGTCGGGATGATTTCTTGGCCGAGTCCTTACTAGTTCCCGTTTTCCCTACTAACTCGCTCCGTCTCAAAAGTGTGTAAACTTCACTTTTTCATTATAATTTTATCTTGTACGCCACCTAGAAATTAAATATCACGCTACTATTTTACGCCAGTAAAATAGGCGAACACGAACGAGAAATATATATATATATATATATATATCCAATTATAGAATGGCAGAATGGACAGATAACTAAACTAAAACAGATTACATTTTTTTTCATGTAGCATAGCCGAAAAAAGTTTTTAAAATAATATTACACTGAAAAAAAAATCGCATGGCTGTATAAAAAAACCCAACTGTGAACACCTATAGTGTTCTTTACTACCCTCCCCCCACCACCCCCATCCCAATTTATGAGGTAAATTTGCATTTATACAGTACTTCACTCAACGAAGGATTAATCTTCTCAGGACCTCGTACGTAAGCGAGACTCAATCATACAAAACCAATAAGAAAATGAGAAAATGTGTGATGCTAATTTAAAAATCGAGCACCAAAACCGCGAGAGAGTACAGAATTCATTTTCAGAGGCAGCGAAAAACACCTGTAAAATTCTATCATCCTATATATTTAAATCCATTTTACACACCAAATGACGACATAAGAAAATACTCCCCATTCAGAACATAGGAATTTTTCTAAGCTTTGTCGTCAACTTACGACATGACGAGGGATGTGGTATGTTTCTTCANCCATTCAGAACATAGGAATTTTTCTAAGCTTTGTCGTCAACTTACGACATGACGAGGGATGTGGTATGTTTCTTCACGTACTTGTATTAACACTTTGTAAATTTCATAATCTTAACCAATACAAAAATTCCACTAATTTGCTAATGTCTTGCTGTTATTTATCGGCGCCTTCTTTATAACATTATATATAATTGTCATATTCTGCTTACCGCTAATAATATTTACCATTTTGCTAGGTGCAATTTTCAAAACATATCAAGCTCGGGTCCATTCCGTTCCTTCAGTGTGCATGTGAGGAAACTTCAGCAGGACTGTTCACAGTTAATTTTCACAATCCTAATCATGCACTTTCCAATATCTATGAGCAGTAAACATACCAAGGCNAGGACTGTTCACAGTTAATTTTCACAATCCTAATCATGCACTTTCCAATATCTATGAGCAGTAAACATACCAAGGCAAAATTACACCATGCCTATTCTGCTTCAGCCACACAGTTTTGCATGCCTTAATACACGAATCAGTTTGAAAAATACCAGATATCAGATACACTATTATTTCCAAGGAAAAAAGTCACCAGTGTTAAATTCGAAAAATGGGAGGAAAAAGTGTTTCAGCAGCTCATANAGGACTGTTCACAGTTAATTTTCACAATCCTAATCATGCACTTTCCAATATCTATGAGCAGTAAACATACCAAGGGAAAATTACACCATGCCTATTCTGCTTCAGCCACACAGTTTTGCATGCCTTAATACACGAATCAGTTTGAAAAATATCAGATATCAGATATANTATTCTGCTTCAGCCACACAGTTTTGCATGCCTTAATACACGAATCAGTTTGAAAAATACCAGATATCAGATACACTATTATTTCCAAGGAAAAAAGTCACCAGTGTTAAATTCGAAAAATGGGAGGAAAAAGTGTTTCAGCAGCTCATAAACTCATTGTCATCGCTATATTGCCAGCAACGCTTAACGTACATGTCGTTGCCAAAAATCGAGCCTTTATACAACGCCAGCAGAAATCACCAGACTTATGAAATCTCTTCAAGAGAAAAATCTGTTAAAAAACATTAAAGCGGTCCATAGTGAGGGAATCGGTGTATCTACAAAAATAGGTCACTTTTTTTCAAGTTGACAGGATTATTTACTGTTAATGGTTGCTGTGAAAGACGGCACATATCCCAGACCCACAACTGCTTACCAGCTGCTAACTGTATTCGCGCAAACGAGGAAAGTTTTATAATTTACAGAACTTCATGTCGAATTTTTCCGTTTATCCGTTTGTCGCAGTAGCAGAATTCGATGGTAGTGTGACCAGGAATGACGTCCACATAAATTTTTGCGAGGCGAAATGCATACATATGTACATACGACTCAGAGACGAGAGGAGGAGGATTGCTGACTCTTGCATGTGATGTCTCAATGCCCGCATGCTGTTGCTCAGCTGTATTCACGTGGCAACTCGGTGATTGGCTGGTCAGTGTCCTAACAATGCATTAATGGTGTAATACGATTGGTTCCAAGTCAATATGACGTCATTTGTCTTGCATACGCGTATATTATAAGTAATGGGAGGTCAGCTGAGAGGCTTAGTTTGACAATGGCTAATGTGAAAGGTGGATCGTCTCGGCTAGCTTCTACGCCAGGTAATCCATGTCCAGTCACGTTAAAGTGGAGTGGATATTTCCCGCCAATGGTTCCTCGCCATCGATTTCTTCTTCGAGTGAGATGCCTCCTGTTTTACCAGCGCCATTGACTTCTTCAGCTGTGATGTCTACATCACTAGCAGCATCTACTTCAACCATTGCAATATCATCGTTTCAGATTGTATGGTGCCATCGACTTCTACAGCTGTGACACCTATATTACTACCAGCATCACCTACTACCAGTGCAGCAAGATCATCTACAGATGGTACTGTACCGTCGACTTCATCAGCTGTGACGCCTACGAAATCTTCAATGGAGCCATCGAACTTTTCGGCTGAGGTACCCATAACACCATTGCTGCAGTTACCTGCTTCATTAGGTTCAGTATCTACATCTCCTACATGTCCGTCCTAGTCTTTGCCTGAACCACTACGTCCTCATCAGTGTTACTTTTATGATAAGACAATAACTTTCGGCCACAATGTACGGCGATATAAGCGCTTTAATTGTGCCAAGAATCCCTGCCACATGTTATATTTGTGTGGCAGGTGCGGTAAGCAGTTCAGCCGTAGCGACCATTTACTTAGACATGCAAAGGCCTGTAAAGGTGAAGTGCATTTCTCAGGTTTGCTGCAAGCATGCCTCTTGTAACTTCGGTACATATCCTCAAAAGTGTAGTTACCTGCATAACCCGCCTTGTGTAGTATGTCGGTGTAATAAATGCCACGATATATTCGCACAAGGACAACACAAGTGTGAACAGCAAGATGCATAAAAGACTGTAACATACAAAAAAGTTGCATATATTGAGCTGCATATATATCGAAGAATATTGTAATATTTTTTCGAGGGCATGAACGTGTGTGTTANAAAGTTGCATATATTGAGCTGCATATATATCGAAGAATATTGTAATATTTTTTCGAGGGCATGAACGTGTGTGTTAAATTAATTGAATAACAAAATTCGTGTGAGTGAAATTGTGATATATTTCGTGTCTACGTAAATGCCAAAATAAAATTAAAATTTGAAATACACTGAAATAAAATAAATATAATTAAATGTATTGTATAAAGTATTATTGTACTAGATGTACTATACAATTATACAATTAAATAAAAAATACATTTTAAAACTTTACATATTTAAATTTTAATACACAAATTATTTATTTAATAAATTATGTATGTAGGTATACCACTGATTAGAAAAAATATATATTTTTTAATATGATAAAAATTACAGATTTTCATATGCCTATAAATATGAGTGCTGACAGCTCGCCTGGCGGCGAAATCTGCAGAGTGGGTGAGTGCTGTCAGCTCACCTGGCAGCTGTATTGAGAAATTAAAGCCAACTATGTGTTGAAAATATAATCCAGCCTCGTGGGCGCTGACAGCGCAACCTATACTTTAAAATAAAAAAACAAATATGGCTGCTACCTGGTGGCTAAATCATTAACTCGNGCGCTGACAGCGCAACCTATACTTTAAAATAAAAAAACAAATATGGCTGCTACCTGGTGGCTAAATCATTAACTCGCCTGGTAGCTAAATCGATTATTAATACACTAGCGCCGCCTAGGTGATGAAAACATATGAAATCCAAGATGGCATCCTCCAGCAATACATGAACAAATGACAAACGAAAAAAAAAACAAGATTGCGTCCTACAGCAATGTATAAAAAAATGACAAACGAAAAACCAAGATGGCGTCCTCCAACAATATATAAACCAATGACAAACGAAAGAAACAAGATTGCGTCCTACAGCAAAGTATAAAAAAATGACAAACGAAATACCAATATGGCGTCCTCCAGCAATGTATAAACAAATGACAAACTAAAAACCAAAATGGCGTACTTTAAATATGTATAAACAAATGACAAAAGGAGAAAACAAGAAGGCGTCCTTCAGCAATGTATAAACAAATGACAAACTAAAAACCAAAATGGCGTACTTTAAATATGTATAAACAAATGACAAAAGGAGAAAACAAGAAGGCGTCCTTCAGCAATGTGTAAACAAATGACAGACGAAAACTAAGATGTCTGCACACGATAGAATGGGTATAGGTGAGTAGTGGTGGGTGTAAGGGGAATACTCCGGAAGTGTAAGTTTTTTAAAAAAAATTTTTAATTAATTTTAATAATTTCTTTATAAATTCTTTGGATTTCTTTAAAAATGTCTGGATTTTTGTTTTTTGGGTTAAAGGTTACTGGGGCAAGGTCAAGGTCACCTGGATTCAATATGGCCACCGACCGACCGGAATGACAGAGCATGAAAGCTCCGAGGTCCCCAGACCCCAGCCCTTACCCCAAACTTCCCTTTTCTCTTCTATTTGCGTTATTTTTTTATACTCTTCTATTTAAACTCTGCTGCTTGAAGCTTAAATGAGTGGAATGGACGAAAGGAGTGTTGAAGGCCACTGTAATGGAGTGGTGGGGTATATAATATCCTCAATTCCATAAAAATTTTTAGACAGCAATTGAAACAGTACATTAAAATTGCCATTGAAATATTNTATATAATATCCTCAATTCCATAAAAATTTTTAGACAGCAATTGAAACAGTACATTAAAATTGCCATTGAAATATTTTCAGATAGGTTGACAATACATAACAAATTCACCGAAACAGACCGATCTAGGTTAACATGTTAATCTAACTTTCCAATTTCGTAGCAATTTTGTTTTAATGTATCTACATTTATTAAGCACCCTACCAAAATGGTAGTTAATTTCCGACCTCGTCACCTTGCTTCAGCCCTTTTTTCCTGCCTCGCACTTGATTTTTATTTGAAATATACCGGGAGAAAGATTTTGTTTCAGGCACCAAAAAAATTTACTTGAATAGAAAATATTTACAATAAACAATATTTTGTTAATATAAAGAACATGCTGTTGCTCCAAATATCTGCAGTCTTTCCTTTGAAACAAATAAATAAGTTAAATAATTTGGGGGGCCAAGTAATTATTTGGTTGTTCCAAAAACCTCTACAAGTATTTAGTACACACAACTATTTTACAACNATTTGGGGGGCCAAGTAATTATTTGGTTGTTCCAAAAACCTCTACAAGTATTTAGTACACACAACTATTTTACAAGTACATTCAGCTAAGTGGTTTGGTTACCATTAACATCATAAATATCATGGTAGAGTCAAAACAATATTTTTTTAAAGNATTTGGGGGGCCAAGTAATTATTTGGTTGTTCCAAAAACCTCTACAAGTATTTAGTACACACAACTATTTTACAACTACATTCAGCTAAGTGGTTTGGTTACCATTAACATCATAAATATCATGGTAGAGTCAAAACAATATTTTTTTTNAACTACATTCAGCTAAGTGGTTTGGTTACCATTAACATCATAAATATCATGGTAGAGTCAAAACAATATTTTTTTTAAAGTGAATTAGCTTGTGGGTACCTGGAACTATCTGGTGTCTAATAGTGCAGAATTTGTTGCTACACCAATATCAGCTGGGTACAGTACTGACATGTATTTGGTTGGTGTAGGGCAATCAGTTCATTTGATTAACTTCTTACGNCAATATCAGCTGGGTACAGTACTGACATGTATTTGGTTGGTGTAGGGCAATCAGTTCATTTGATTACCTTCTTACGAATTTAGAAGTTAATGGTTTGTTAGTAGTCTTCCTGACAATTGTGGTATAACAGTATTTGTTGGTGAATGTGTTGGTGCTTAACAATGGCCAAAAAATTCCAATCTAATCGTTTTAGCATATAACAAAAAAGCAAAGCTGTGGAACTAGAAAATATTATCTAGGTACACAACATCCGATAAAAATTATAAAAACAGAAAACATTATTTATACTCTCCGGCAAATACTTTGGCCGAGATCGGTAAGGCGCAGAATTCCGACGCAAGTGTTGCGGGTTAGAATCTCAGTCCTGTTATATTCGCATAATAACGGAAACTANTAAGGCGCAGAATTCCGACGCAAGTGTTGCGGGTTAGAATCTCAGTCCTGTTATATTCGCATAATAACGGAAACTACATTGTAATAAAATATATACAAGTCTCATTTGCTCTAGCCACATCTTACATATTTTAGGCAACCATTTCAAAATAAAAATATAATTAGTTTTCAATTAAAAATTATATTATTGCCCCTAAACAAACAATTACTGTGGTTGCACCAAACAAATGTTGTTTTATTCACCAAAACCTTTTTCTTAGCATTTTTTTTTCTCCAAATTCTTACNTGTGGTTGCACCAAACAAATGTTGTTTTATTCACCAAAACCTTTTTCTTAGCATTTTTTTTTCTCCAAATTCTTACCTTCTCCCACAAAGGTGAACAGAGTTCGATTACTAACGGCCAAGCCCTAATTTTCGCCTTTGGGAAACGTGGCGGGTGTTACCGGAAGGTTTTCTCGGGGCTCTCCCATTTCCAAGCCCTTGCATTCCACCACTACTTCTTTTCCACTTCATTTCATTGTCACCGGCGCTCAACAGTTCGCTGTTAAGCGCCTACGAAAATATCTCCAACCATATTTTCTGCATTCACTAACTATATCCATATTTATGGGGTTTCTCGCGNTAAGCGCCTACGAAAATATCTCCAACCATATTTTCTGCATTCACTAACTATATCCATATTTATGGGGTTTCTCGCGAAAATTTTATTTTCTTCCACCACTTCTGCACCTCGTGCTCGTTTTCGGAATCCAACTTACTTTATAACAATACCAGTTCTCAGGCCTTTCAGCTTGAAAAAATATGCCCGAATGTAGGAGTTGTAAAAGCTGTTCACGGTTAATTGAGCACTTTTTAAATCAAACATTGAAAAATGTTAGTGTTACAACTAGCGTATGTTTTAAGGCCACACTTACTGCCATCAGCCCTGTGGAGTTGGCAACGAAGGAGGGAAAATAGTTCCATGTCTTAACGTTGAATTAAAAGTGTTAGGTAAAAAAGTGGATATTGAAGCACTTAGTTTAACTTTCTGTTTTTTTTTTGTTTGTAATGCAGATAAGTGTAATAAATAGTAAATTCGTGAGACATTTTCTTTCGTAATAATTTACCAGTTTCACTTGACCGACGCACTAATCAAGTGCTGAGGCCCACGGCAATGTTGATTTTACGTATGGTGGAAGAATACACAGTGTGCATAAGAGCAGATATTAAGCAGGGCTATCAAAAGTGCTCAACTTAGGGCGAACAGCCTATACAATGATGTGTCAAAGTTTATTGGAAACTTCCAGTAAACGTTCGAGACAGAGGATGGCCACTTAGCATTTGTACTGGTTCATAAAGCTGTACAAACTTTGTGTAATTCTCATCGAAGAAGCTACTGTTACTGAAACGTTCAAAAACAAGCGAAGTAGAACAGATACATACATAAGATGCTGTAACTATAAAAATGAAATAAAAACCACTCAATCTCTATTTTAAAATGTTAATTATTGAAAGTATGCGCTACTGAATTAAATTATAATGCAACTGGTTTTGCAAGACTAGCTTTAATGACTCAACAAGGTGATCTGATCTACGTAGAGAATTATAATGACTAATTTTCTTAGTTTTTTTTTGCTCTAAGTTCTTCCTTTTCCTCACTTCTCACACCACTGCTTGCCAAAGAGATGAGGAAATACTCTGATTGCATTTGTGACGGAACGTGCTTCTTAAGAAAAATCTAAATATTTGCTGAAATATCAACGTTCAATAGTGAACTGTACACGTTTTGCAATGTTAACAAAAACTGAGTTATCGATTACGGAGTTACAAATCTACAATGTACACCAGATTTCATGTTGATTTAAGTCACTCTTTGAAAATACGTTAGTTTCTTGCAAATATTTATAAANGATTTCATGTTGATTTAAGTCACTCTTTGAAAATACGTTAGTTTCTTGCAAATATTTATAAATATGTAAAGAATTGTTCAATTTTAGACAGCGTCTGGAAAACCTTGCCAGATACAACGGTATTTTCATAACACCTGTTTCAGTAAAAGCGTGCAAAAATTAAACTGGGAATAGCGGCCGCATCACGAAACTTTTTGAGATTGGGTACATGTGGGTCAGGAGGCCAGCTAAATGAGATGTGGGCATAAACTTGTGTGAGACGCACGTAGTATGTGAAGTTCGCCTAGCGCCCGCAAGGTGACTCTGACGTCCCTGCATTGCCACAGTGCGTGTGTCAGCGACAGGCACAGATCTCATGGGATATTTGAACGAATCGCTATGGTGTGATCAGGCCTTAGCTGAACGGCTTGCCTGATCACACCTTCAAACATTAAACCTGGAAACGAGCGGGATTGCAACGCCACCATTTGGTCGTCGATCCTTGCGAAAGAAGACAGTTGCATAAATCCCCTCCACCGGTCACTGAGCGGGGCCGCAGAACCACGCGCTTGATATAGGCTGGCGTAACACCCGGAACGAGCGTCTTTCGTCTTTAGTCCTTTGGGCGACCCGATCAGCGAAACATACCAGGAAGATGGGCGTGTCCGGCCGGCGTTAACCGTCTCGCAGAATCAGCCTCCGGCTGCAACAAGGTGATGACTTTCCAGTTAGGTTTAATTAAAATGGCGTGAATAATAATCTAATTAAATAATCATCTTGGTATTCAATTTAAAGCTCCCCCGATCAATAGTCATTTAATTAGCAACTGTATAATCTTTATGTAATAAAACCTCATCAGATACTGTTGTGCTCTACCGAACCATGAGTAATTATTGAGCTACGTCCCTAAATGCTTTCAAGTACGAGCTAGCTGAAAAGCTAGTTCGTAACAGAATGCGGCAGAATCTCGTACGCCGTCGTCGCGCTTGCTTTGAGGTCGGTGGCCGTCACTTCGAGCAACTCTTGTGAGCCGCAAACTGGTACGTCAACGCCGGTTCGTCAATGGGATGGTCCTGTACAGTTCCACCTGTCAACAGTGTACACACGCAACGTCAATAATCCACGTAACCGATCTGGATACCTGTATTCGTGTTAGACTTGTTTGCGCCCATGTCTCCCTTCGCTGGCTTCGCGGACCACGCGTTCCCAATCTCGAAACGTTCCGCGGTACGGCCCCTATTCCCAATTTCATCTTTGCCCGCTATTACTGAAACACCCTGCATACTTGATAAGAAAGCAAGAAAGACTTTTGAAGAATTTAAAAATTCAAGATCTGCGTTTGTGATTTCCATTACGCAGTGCTTATGCAGAACATAATTAAAATGCTGTTGTTCATTATTACTACATTAGTGTTTCATTATATTACATCTTTACTTGAGACGAAATTATAATGTTATCCTGTAATTGAACTTATTCGTGGTAGAGCTAACTTAACGTACATGGGGAGAAATGCAGTGAATAGTTTTACTATAATATTTCATTGAAAATTACTAAAATTTTAAAATATGTATCATTAAGGGTGTTGCCTAGTGCAGGATAGTCAATGCGAAAATATAGGTTTTTACATGTTTAATTATTTTAGGTGTCTCTTAGTTACCTTTCACAATATTGCGTTCACAAAAAAAAACTTCTTTTTTTTTTAGGAACAACCATGTTGCAAGAGAGCAAGTAGGAAGAAACTATTAATCAGAAACCCGGAAATTCAACGGATTCATTTGGCAACAAGCTAAATTCCACAATCCTTTGTGCATTCGAGCATCAGCTAGCTGTCCATTGGCTGTTGATCCAGTGAAACCCCAGAGTAGGTAGCAAGAGATTCTATTCTTAAGATAATTTTTGTATCTTATTACTCAATTGGATATTTATCTCGGAGCATTCTGATGTATATTCCTTCCGTGAATACAAATCTTGCCCCCCCCCCTCCTTCCGGCATTTCTTCTTCTCATCGCTTACAGACTGCAGCAGGAAGAGGGCAGACTAGTCGTTAATCGGCTTTCCTTTAATGTCGGTCTTTTTCCGGAAGTAATATTCGAACTGGTTTCCTCAGACTGACGCAGGAAAAAAACAGCATGTGAAGTGGAGCAATGTTCGCTTTATGTTTCCAGTCTTCATTTATCTGATATAAGCGCTTTCTCGCGTGGTAAAAAAATAAGGCGAATGGATGTAATGAACGCTTTGTGGATTATTACAACTCTTTATTACCGCTTTCCTGTACATTTTGTAACAAGTCAATGAATAAAATAGGTAAATATCACTACTCATCTGGCTTACTTTAGTAAATGTTAAGATTACCATTATTTCAAGTTTTTTAAGAAATAGTTTTGTAATGATTTCCTTAGAGCAAAAGTTAATTGTGTACCTATTCAGTGACATTAATTATTCTATGTATTTTTTAAAAAGAAAATAAGGNCCTTAGAGCAAAAGTTAATTGTGTACCTATTCAGTGACATTAATTATTCTATGTATTTTTTAAAAAGAAAATAAGGGGTTCAAAATCAGAACAAGTTAACATCACACTTAAAATATATTCTTCAGGAATCCTGAATCCAAAATATTATAAGTCGTTTTTGGTTATTTCCTTTAAGTTTAAATTCAACATACATATTCGCAAACGCTGCTAAGATTAAAACAGTTTTCGTCTCGCGGTAATACATACATTTTCAGCGAAAAGTCATAACAATTTAGAGCCGCAGGAATCAAAATTTTCTGATCCGAACGAGTAAGAAGTAATAAAGCCCTCAAAAATGTAAATGTAAGTATTTAAGCTCTTCTTAAATAATTTTAAAACTAGCAAAATTATAGTTTCGACTATATAAATTACACATTGTTATATAAGCTTTTTTTCCCGACAATGAAATGTAAAGGTCACATAATAAATGTGCTATATAATTTGGGATCTAACTTTTTTTACGTGAGAGCAAAACTTTACACTACGAACAGAGTAACCATACATTCGAGTTGAATTCTGATTGCTTAAGCAGTTACTACAGCATATTAAATTTATGCAAAATAATCTGTGTTTTATTGTACAGCACACGCATGCATCCGGTTCTATATGATGTATAACTGACAAAAGTACACTGAAGAGCCAAAAAACTGGTACACCTGCCTAATATCGTGTATGGTCCCCGCTAGCACGCAGTAGTGCCGCAATACGACGTGACATGGACTCTAATAATGTCTGAAGGTATGCAGGAAGCAATTCACACCATGAATCCTACAGTGCAGTCCACAAATTCATAGGAGTGCGAGGCGGTGGAGATCACTTCTGAACAGCACGCTGCAAGGCATCCCAGATATGCTCAATAATGTACATGTCTGGTGATTTAGGTGGCCAATGGAAGTGTTTAAAGTCAGAAGAGTGTTGCAACTCGGTAGCAACTCTCGACGTGCGGGGTGTCGCACTGTCCTGCTGGAATTGTCCACGTCCGTCAGAATGCACAATGGACATGAATGGGTGCAGGTGATCGGACAGGATGCTTACGTATCTGTCACCTGTCAGAGTCGTATCTAGAAGTATCAAGGGTTCCATTTCATGCCAACTGCACACGCCCCATACCATGACAGAGCCTCCGCCAGCTTGAACAGTCCCCTGTTGACATGTAGGGTCCATGGATTTATGAGGATGTCTCCATACCCGTACACGTCCATCAGCCCGATACAATTGGAAACGAGACTCGTCAGATCAGGCGACGTGTTTCCAGTCATCAACAGTCCAATGGCGGTGTTGGCGGGCCCAGGCGAGGCGTAAAGCTTTGTGTCATGCAGTCAANGAGTGGGCCTTCTTCTCCGAAAGCTCATATCAATGATGGTCCGTTGAATAGTTCGCACGCTGGCACTTGTTGATGCCCCGGCATTGAAATTTGCCCCAATTTTAGAAAGGGTTGCACGTCTGTCACGTTTAATGATTCTCGTCAGTCGTCGTTTGTCCCGTTCGTTCACGATCTTTTTCCGGCCACAGCGATGTCGATGATTTGATGTTTTACCGGATTCCCGATATTCACGGTACACTCGTGAAATGGTCGTACGCGAAAATCCAAATTTTATCGCTACCTCGGAGATGCTATGTCCCATCTCTCGTGCGCCAACTATAACACCACGTTCAAACTTACTTAAATCTTGATAACCTGCCATTGTAGCAGCAGTAACCGAGCTCGCAACTTTGCCAGACGCCTGTTGTCTTATATAGGCGCTGCCGATCGCATCGCGTTATTCTGATTGGTTTCATACCCCTGTTATTTGCATACGCACGCCTATATCAGTTTTATTGGCTCTCCAGTGTATGTGACTCAGGAAGCATTTAACATTCGAAAAATAAGGAAGAAATGGAAGAAGAAAAACAATGTTTCCTTGACTAGTTTTTAGAATAATCGTTGCCGGTGATCAAGATAATTATTCCAATTTTTCTATCTGTATATATAAGTTTTCTGAAATGTTAAATGCATTTTATTCTCCCTTAACTTTCATCAATTACATTATTTTTTGGCTTCAATGAATCCACGGTTGTTACACATTATCCACATGCGTTTTATATAGTTAAAAAAACAGATGTATTTGTGCACTGCTCGATATATTAAGAGTAAAAAGTACCGTGGAATATATCTTGAATAGGAATTACTCTATAATTCATAACGTTCATGCCACGGGAACCAAAAACCATAGACCCGTGTTTATTTAACATGATTAATTTTTTTTTTTTAAATTTACTTTACCATATTTTCAATATATGAAAAAATTTCTGAATTTAAAATTGTTGTAATAACAGTATGCTATCGTCATTATTGACATGTAGTTTCTTGAAAACTTTAATTGATATGAAACCGGTAACTTTAGTTTGTGATTATCTTTGTTATATGAGAATTAATCTAAAATGGACACAAAATACAACATAGTTATAATTTACATTAAAAGAATGATAACATGACGTTCCTAGCAACATTTGCATTTCAAGTGCCTTGTTCATGTGGTACTTCTCTACATACACAAGCATAATTTAAAATATTTTAATAGCCTTTTATGAGACGAGACTATAAAAAATTTACGTAATTAGCAAAAACTGTGAATATAGTCCATTCACGTATACTTCCTAATTTTCTGAAGCTCTGATGAAGTTCTACTTGCAGGCTACTTGGTTAAGCTATATAGCTAAAAAGCTAAACCAAGTCTAGAAATTTACACTAAAGGGACAACACTAACTGTAATAATGTTTTACATCAGAACTATTTCTTCCTAGGCATTACGAACATACCTATTTTCTCTCTGTTTTATTCGTATTAATTGTAAATGGAATATTGTAAATTGTGGATAAAATATAAGAAAAATTCTAATTTAACAAAAAAAAAGGTACTTTTATATTAAGATAATTATAAAAGGCTTGCGATACATGCCATATTTAGGAAACCAACAAAAACGTCATTCATGAAGTAATTTATCAAAGGTTGCTTTCAAAAAGTGTGAAGATAATGAGAATAGATTATACACCCACATTCACATTTAATGCAGAGTAAACTGGAATTTTGGTAAAATATTTCCACGGGCAGATGGCTGGGCAGCGTGTATTGGGCCATCGCATGTACATAACGGACAAAACTATTGCTACGCGCGACTTCTTCGCCTCCATGACTTCCCCTTCGGGCCACCTAACTGTAGTCCTTCGCGATGACACCATCGGTACCTGGTGGAGGAGAGGTGGAGCCACCGCATGGGCCGTGACAACACCAACGTGACTGCTATTACTCCAGTATGTAGAAGGGCGCATAACTCGGGAGGCATTGCGCTAATTTTCCGGCCATCACCTCTCTCGGCGCAACTCGAGGCGCGAAGAAACTTCTGGGCCAGCTCATCTCGGTGGCGTGCTTCTGTGTCGGAAGTCTTGAATGGCCAGTGGTGCAGGATGTGTGCTGTCATCGGGACGACGGCAACCGTATTACAGTCACACCGGCGAGTAGAGTCTGCTACAATTGGGAGGGGAGGGACTGATACCGACCAGCTGTACCGTAAGGAAGTAGGATCTAGTGCATGAGTGTTGGATATTTTCTATAATATGAAGGTACGCTAGTGGGCATCTTGATCGTATGTAATAAGTGATGGTTAAGTGACTATGGCCAGTGTGAAAACAGAGATGAAGACTGATTGTACCGTCGTTAATATTAGGGATAGGCAGCTGCGTTTTGTAAACAATAGCTGTGTTTGTTTTTATAATATCGTAAATAAATTATGAAATTGTAATTTTTTTTTTGGTATAATTACGAAATAGGATATTTCCTATACGACTTGTTACACGGTTATTTGTCAGCAAAATCTGAAATCATAAGCATATAAGACCAGACATAACTGAATAGGAAAGATAAGTGTGACTGAATTTTTTTCTAAACTAAATTTTTCTACATCTCGTTTATGCTTACATCTTGAGGAATATTTGGTTTTTTTTTTTTTTTAAATAATTAAATAACAGAAATTACGCTAGTATTTCAGAAGATACTAAAGAATTATAATCTGGTCTTCTATAGAGTTATGTGATGAGTTGTGTCAGTACTCAAATAGTTGTTTAAAATATACTTCTAATTGCAGAAATAAATATTGCTATAGATTTTAATTCCAAAGCTCGTAGGAAACTATAGTACCACTATACTTTTCAAACCACGTTACCCGCATATTTTCATATTTCGGAACGAAGTGTCTTTTTTTCTCACTTCCAGGAAGCGAAAAGTTGTGAAGAGTTTTTAATGGTTGTGACACGATATTTCAGCTAGTGAACAAAAAGTTGCTGACGTAAAAAAATTATGAAGTTTTTACGGCGTTATTTACAGCTGATGATCTTTCCGAGTTTCTCTGTGTCTCGGAAGGTGGAGTGTTTCAAACTAACAAATTATTTGCTCAAATACTATCGGTGTCGCAAATTGTATGTATTTATTACTTAAGATTATAGGGTCTATAGATGTATAATTACATGCAAATTAAATAACAATTACGGTCAATATCTGCTTGCAGTATTGCGTTTTTTTTTTAATAGCTTGTTTAATACGGTTTATGTATTCCACCATAATACACGCGGAAAAAAACCACAGAATATTGCAACCTAGGGACCAATCGCTTGAACTGAAAATGTGCCAGAAAAATGCCGTAAAACTTTCATAGTTATAACAATTTCAAATTTGTGTTAAATAAAACTTGTATCGTATTTTATTATTTAAAAGTTCATGCCAACAATATGGTCACGAATTAAACCTAATTATAAAATTTTTTTTAAATATTATTTTCAATGCAGTGCAAATTTTGTTTTGGTAGAATATCTTAATCAAGACAAAATTAAGTGCGTATGATTTTGCGTGCCAAAATTTTCAACCAGATAATTTGTTTTACAAAAAAAATAATAAAATTTATGACAAATAAATTTATACAGCTCAACTGATATCTAGAAAATTATTTAATATAACAACTAATTTTAATCATCAATTTAACTTTTGAAAAAAAAACTTAAATTAACGCTAATATATGTTGATTTTTAATACAGCTTGATGCGTATTTTTAGACTTCTTTTGACTAACATATTTGGTTAGTAAGAAATTCGTTCGTTGAGTTGAGTGATTTCGGCAGCTCTTGACAACGAGGTCTTGAGAGCCGATGAAAGTGAAATGAGGCGAGAATGGTACAGAGCCGTGATGTAAAGGCTGAGGAAACGGGAGATCACCGAGAAAACCTGCCGACCAGCGGCATCGTCCAGCACGATTCCCACTTGCGGAAATCCGGAAGTGACCCGGCCGGGAATCGTACCCCGGTTTGCCTTGGTGGGAGGCGAGCAGTCTAACCACTCAACCACCGAGGCCCCAAACATTCGTTAGTATTTGTAAACTACTCCTTGGTGTATATTGTACATATTGGCCTGCAAAGTATCACAAAAATATTTCTAAAAATAGATTAAATAATGCTGAGTACAATAAGTTGAATAAGAGATTTTATTACCAAGGTGCGCAGTGCAAATGAGTGGATTAAGTAGCTCCTGACACAAATAAATCCCCCCTTTCGAGTCTGTAAAGTAAAATGAAGCTATTATGCGGTTCATGATTTCCCAAATCTTGCCGGCATTTTCGTCTTGTACCTAAGTAAAGTGGCAATGTTTNAGCTATTATGCGGTTCATGATTTCCCAAATCTTGCCGGCATTTTCGTCTTGTACCTAAGTAAAGTGGCAATGTTTCTGACAAAATCTGATAAAAACAGAACTTCGTAAATGTGTAAAAAAAAATTAATTTTAACCAATGTTTCGTTAGACTGGTTTATCCGGAGGAAATACACAAACACAAACAGAGTGACATTTTAAAATGAAAACAAGCCATAAATGTATTCATCAGATTTTCCATGATGAAACCAAAAGTGGTATCTCTTAATTTGGAAGTTTAATAGGACTCTTACATTTTACGTCGCAAGTGTACAATTATCCTAGCACCGTGTGGGCGGCCTTCTACCAATGACGACTTTGGCTGCACGAAGTTTTCCCAATGCATTTAGTTACAGGGTTGCAGGGTAATCTCGCTCACCTTGTATGAATGGCTTTGCAGGTTCAATTCATATTTTAACGTAGAACGGGGGGCAGTGGAAAAGGGAGAGGGGAAATGTACGAGGTAGCTTGAGATGCGTTCCTTTAAATGTTTATGAGGTCATCGTGACTCAGAGAATATGCGAAGTGAGTAGCCGGGCTAAACTTACAACATGAAACGGAAATGGCCCGGTTTAAGTTATATACAAGAAGTAAAAGAATAACATCGACTACATCCAGCAGTAAATTCGTCACGATAAAATAATCAGAAAACATGGTATACGACTTAGTTTACAGAGATTTCCGAGGGGCCATGTGCGTATTTTAAGGCGAAGCTGAGCAGTTTGTGGAATTTATTTGAAACATTATATTAGACATAATGCTGATTTCTGCACACACCGCAACGCTTGCGAATAGCTTCAAAATATTCCATTGGAACAGCATGGGTTTCCACTATTATTTTCATTTAATATTTTTGCGCTTGACCACAATTAATTTATAGTGACGGTACGTCGGTACTAACTAAAATAATGTTTGCTTGATTGTACTACACTACACCCCGTTGCCAAAGAAATGACGGATAACCTTACTGAGGAACAAGTGGATTGCAGGTGGCTAAGCAATAGGTTTTTACACACAAGTCGCCAGAATATAACAAAACAGAGATAACCCTAGTACGAACTCTCAGAAAATCTCATTGTTACGACTAATTTACTTGTTAAAATTAACTCTCAAAAATACAAACACGCATCCATACCTTTTAATTGCTTCACTTTGAGAGAAAAGTTCATTTTAGATAATTGTCAAACTGATAAGCAGTTGCTCTTACAAAATATTTTGCAAACTGGACAAAATCAGAAAACCGAATAAAAAAAGATGCCATTAGTTTAATTTAACATATGCTTGAGCTGACGATACCACTTGTTTTAGTAGAAAGAATAATATCTAGCTAAAAACAGTATTTGGTTGTACATGCTTTATGTATTTGCATGGCTATAAACAAACAAGTATTTCGATGGCTAAATCAAAACTTTCAACTTTCATGAGTAATCGGAGAGAAGTTTCAGGATTTCTTCCAGGGTCCATAAAAATATTCGTCCGGGGAAACTCGTCATTTCTACGGGAAAAATGCACTGCTCACAAAAAGTTTAGTATATTCCCCGCTGGGATCCGAAGAATGAACGGGCTAATTAATTTCACGTCATCTTTTTCAGCTGACATGAACTGCACAGAGAAAGTGTGGTCCGTCCTCAAACGCGCGATTTCAAACCATGCACAACCGCCAATGACCATTCAGGCCTTAAAAACAGCTGCACTTGAAAATGGGACAATTTGCCTCGGGAAATGCTTAATGATCTTGTTTCTGGCATGCCTCGTAGGATACAAGCGTGCTTCAGGAATCGTGGAGGTCCTACATGTAATTGATGTTTGTCAATGCACCTGAGAAGACCGTGCGTTTGATATTGAATCTGATGATATTCCTTTGCTTATGATGTTTTTTTCAGTTTATGCCTTCTGTTTGTTTCGTTCAGGGATGATGTCAACGAGAAATGTTTATTTTTCTTTCACTTTATGTGCTATTAGGAGTACAACATGAAATGTAAACACTTNATGATGTCAACGAGAAATGTTTATTTTTCTTTCACTTTATGTGCTATTAGGAGTACAACATGAAATGTAAACACTTTTATGCAATATAACATCCTGGAGTCTGATGTATGCAAAATTCTTTGTGAGCAGTATACTTCAGCTCTTAAAAGAGAAAATTCCTCATTGTTCGAAAGTTCAAACACTTTTTTCCCTATCTTAATACCATCTTCTTTTTTTTCCCACAATCGGAGAGACAGTGTATTAAAGATGGAGAACTGATTACCCGAGCAACACCGCAGCGCCTCAAGACGTTGATACGCGCGGAGAACCGAAAACCCGCGCTGGAAACGCAAAGCCCAATTACTGCCCAAATTTATGCAGGCTCGTGTTCCGAAGCTGACGGGGTTATTTCTGTCGCGGAGAAACAGGTCTCGTGAAATACAAACTCAGGGTCCCGCATACGTTTGCTGTCAAGGCGCACCACACTGGGCAGAACATTTTGCACGTCGACGTATCTTCTGGAACGTCACTGGCTGCAGACCCTGCCTACCGGCTGCCAGCTACGAAATTTAAGTAGAAAATCCCGTTTTATGAAATTTCCACCTCATGGCGTTAATTTTAAAGATAGGCGTTTCGAACAAAATATTTTCTTCGCGAATTTCTTTACGAGAAGTTCCTTACAGCTGGGCTGTTTCCATAACACAAGTAGTCTGTTTGCGAGGAATTTTTAAAATTGGTGTTTTACAAAACAGGCTACACTGCCTATCTATATACGCTCGTGTGGATCTTCTCCTTAAAATGTCGTAACATTTTTTTTGTTTGAAACGTCTATCTTTAAAATTAACGCCCTGAGGTGAAAATTTCCTTAAAATGGGATTTCCTATTTAAATTTCGAAGCAGTGCCCTTAATATGTCCCTCTAATTGTTAAATGGGTATCTGTGTAGCCAGTTGTGTCTATTCTAACTAAATGAAAAAAAAATATGGAATATTTTAATGTAAGTCTTGTTTCAATACGGAAATGGAAGTCGAGATTTTGTTGCCAATTTATACATTTGAAACAATAGGGTCGTTAAAAAATGAGACAAAGTCAGCAAAAATCGTGGTAAGTAGCCCTCTGCTTACAGTATTGATTCTTATGTAAAACAGTGCTTTAAAATTTAGCGACATGCTGTTTCTTTTCTAAACAGATTGCTGTATTAAAATACTAAAATCACCTCTTAGAATTCTGATGAAACAGATTACACGCGAAGCTTGTTTATACTATTTCCCATCGCCGTCGCCATACTACCTTATGGTTGGACGTGACTTTGAGGCGTTTAAAATATTTTGCTAACGAAGCCCTTAAGGCAGTAGTTGCCTGCCTGATGCTTCAACTGCGTTCAAACGTGTTCCAAAGACAAGGTTTTTTTTGGTGAAACTATTTATTGTGTCCCCATTACGTTTACACAGGAAAATAAATACCCCAAATAAGGACGGGATGGCACTTTCAAGACATCGCGCATTATAATTACTATTTTGAAGTCCTCCAACATCATTAACAACCGTTTTTTTTAAATACTGCTGTATTTTAAAACATACAACCCGAACACGAGAAAAACTATCATAGGAGTCTGTATTGCACCAATGAAACGACAGTGTTGCCGCTTCTGTAAGTCCCATAGGCGCAAGCAGCAGAACGGGGGAAAAAAAACTGCACGCAAGATGAGTGTGTTGCGCGTAGTGGCGATGACGCGTTTGATGTGGACAGCAGTGTAGTCCTTATCACTTACGAGCTTCTGAACTTCAAACGCGAAAATAACCCAAAGTTAGGCGACCGCCTTAACTCACAGTTGCGCCTGTTTGAGATATGTTTTATTCATCGAGAATGGGTTTTACTAAGGAAGTGGAGTCCCTCAGTTTTCTGCTGTCCCTTGGTTCAGCATATTTTATCCGCAGTCTATGTTTATGACGCTAACATATTAAAAAAAAAAAAAGCCAAGTCATTAATTAGAGGCTGTTCACAAAAAAGTGAGCACTTTTGAAAAATCAACCCTAGACAAAAGTCACCGCCGCTGCCGACATATATTTTAACGGGCGCACTTAGTGACATGCACGCATTTAAGTTGGTAACGAAGGACGGAAAGTAGTTCCATACCTTAACGTCGAATAAAAAGTGTTAGGTAACCGTTTGTGATAACATAAATTATTTCTTTCGCTGTTTTTTATGCACAGAAATGTAAAAATGACAAGATTTGTTAAATATTTACTTTTCAAATGATTCCACAGTTTTACTTGAACGACACATGGAAAAAGTGATGAGGCTCATGGCAATGTATATTTTACAAAAGGCGGAAGAATACACAACGTGCGTACAAGTAAATCTTAAGAAGGGCTTTCATTAGTGCTGATTTTACCATGAATAGCCTATAAGAATATTTTCCTTCGCTAATTCTTGAATTTTCCGAACAAACTGCATTACAAACTAGTTAGAGGAAGTATACATGCATCTCTAAGCATTGGTTTACGAATCAGTCTTCTAACATAAAATACAAACCACGCTGTTTTCTCTCGACGTGTTGGCAGAAAAGCAGTTCAATGTTGGGACACGGAGATTGGTTGTGCGCAGCCAGCGAGATCGGTCTACCTCATCTTTAATATATGGTACCGGCAACATCAGAAATCGAATTCGGTTCGTCATATTGGCAAAAGCGAGATGCCTGGCTACCGCCGCCTCTTTACAGATATAAAATGCATAGGAGAAGTGCTACATTTTAAGTGACTGTATTAAAATGGGGATTTATATCATAACATAAATTTCTAGTTGCCACTTGTTTTTCGTAATAATATTTAAAACTTTGCTTAAATATAACAAAAATTGCATTTTTATATTCTTGTTTTAATTACGTATTGCTTTGATATGTTTTTACGTATATGCGTAATCCAAAACGGTAAAATTTGTTTCCAACACACGTTATCGCACAGTTTACTAAATAGAAAAAATTAAAATAAATGAAAATTATACTTCTTTGGGATTTTAAAATTTGAAGCGGTTTTTAAAGAAACGTATTATGTTGAGTATTTATTTACGCAGAACACCAATACATTACTTCGTGAAGGTGAACATTTACATTATTGTTCTATAATTTCGTTTTTAGCGGTATGTATATGTATATATATGTACATATATATCAGTTAGTATTAATATTTAATCTTTATAAAAAATGTATCCCCCAATACGTTACAAAAATATTATTTGCTCTCTTTCATAACAATAGGTATTTAGGCCTACAACGTCCTGAGTTGTTGAAGTTGGTAAATTGCTCCCTCTGAATCACTAAGTTTTAGCTTAAAAATTCGTGCTAAAGAAATAGTTTTTTATATATAAATACAAGTAAATTTAGTTTGTAAGAGCCATCTTCCCTTTGAATAATATTTTGACATAAAAATAAGGCATTATACTTCTCAATAGTAAAGTTGCAAAGATGTATAAAATGTTCATTTATTTCATAACACAGACGTATTTAATTAATTATCTGATGGTAACACGTAAAACTAAATTTCAGCTGTCCTAGGTTACATTTTTAACATATGAACGTCGATATATTTCTCTTATAATTGTTTATGATAAATAAATTAAATTAGTAAAAATATTTTTATTTATGCGTGATAGAACTGAGTCACTAATAAAATTAACACGAAAAGTAGGAGAGTTTAGTTATGGAAACCCGCTTGAAATACCCTCCATTATCTAAATATTTTAGCAGTTGTTGCCAAAATTATTAGCTGAACAATTTGTTGTCCGGAGGTTACTGATCTACATGCTGGGCGACGTAAGACAGCTTTTCTAGTTGCATCAGCAGTGGTAAAAGTTGACTAGGTGTAATTATTAGCAGTGGCAACTGACGAACTGTTTCAAGGCATCTGTGTTCTAAGCTAACTACTTTACATTCTCGGTACAAACAGAAGGAACCAATAACAAGCGTGGCCAAGGAAACTGTGCGTATTGCTTAGAAGCGAGCTGTCAAACAGCAACTGTAAACAGTTAACACGGACCAGAACATGTTTCAGTCAATAAAAAAAAAGGTGGACGATTCCAGATCGCTTTGAACTGTATATTGTCTCAAGATCTTTTCCCAAAATCTCACTCTTCCTTATGATGTATTTTCTAGGATGTAAGGATGCACATAAAAGACGGAACACCTACACACCTTGGAACCGGCCGGTTTCCTTGCCTATTTGGAAAAAAAAAATATGTACTGTACATCAATTTTAAAAACTCAACCAGCACAGACGAAAAATAGACATCCAAAGAAAATTTGAAATACTAATAGCAATTTCACCCCCCCCCCNAGGCTTATGAGATCCCTTTTCTGTCTGTGCATCTGTGCGTGTATGCAAGTGTGTGTCTGTGTGTGCGTGTCCCCCCTTTCAATTTTTTTAACGCTTCAACCGAATTTTGCCAAACATCGTACACATATAAAACTTAGTAAGGATACCTGATTTGTACAGTTCTCTACAACGCAACGTAGGACACATGCTTTCAAAATGGCGGCTATTAAAAATTTTGGGAGATATATTATATTTGAGAAACCATTTAACCGATTTTAACAAAATGTTGTATTCTGGCAGTTCAGTATGTAAGCATTAATTTTCTTGATGGCCATTGTTGTTATTTTGCCATTGTGAAATATAGCACCATTAAAAAAAATAAAGATTTTTACATTATATCTCGAAAACTATTATACCAATTCCAACCCAATTTGGCATGTAAGTAATAGTATGGTAGGCCATATAAACGTAAGAAATTGAACTGGATGAGATAATTATTTACAAAATTGTGGCCATACAAATGTTTTAAGTTTATTTAGTATATCTGCCATACCATTTAACCAATTTTGACCAAATTGTGTATACTGGAAGTATCTATAACAAGCATCATATATACCAAAAAATTACCACTTTTGTTGGCCATTTTGGAGAACAGCGCCATAAGAATAAATAACCGAATCCTACCAAACTTGGCGAACAAGAAGTACTGATGCAGATGATGTTAAGTGATATGTTTCAAGCATGTAAGACACTTAGTTTCAAAATGCTGGACATATAGCCATTTTAGTTTAAGAATGCTATAGCGTCTAATTTATGTAATAAATTCCAACATAACTTTGTATGCTGGCAGTAGACATTACAAATATCAACTGTATCTACATGTAGTACATTTTGCCCGTTATTTTGTAAGATAGCGCTATCCGAATAAAATGATGTTTTTATGTCATATCTCAGGAAACAATTCACAGATTCCTTCAAAATTTGGCAAACAAATAGTACTGCAGCAGGTGCTGTATACAGGTATGTTAGATGTAGGTCTGGAACTTATTTTCAAAATGGTGGCGATATAAATACTTTATTAAGGAAACAAATTCCGATTTAATTTTGTATATGGGCAGTACTTATTACAACTATAAAATTTTTCTATGGATATGGTCATTCCTCTGTGATTTTGTAAGACAACCCTACCAATAAAAATAATGTACTATCTCGTATCTCGGGGAACAATCAACCCTTTCTTAGGCAATTAAGTGAAGATGTACTGTGGTAGGCCATAATAATAAATGTATTTTTTAAAGTAGAAAGCACTTATTTTCAGAAAGGCGTCTATAAAATAATTTTAATTTTGTAGGCGATATATATGAACCTATGTAATCTATTTTAACCTAACTTTGTATATTGGCCGTATATAATCATCAGAATTCCTACAACATAATTTTTTTGTCCTATGTTTATGATGATCGCCACATGAAAATTATTGAGGTTTTATGCCATTTCTCAAGGACTAATCTAACTATTTACACCAAATGTTACACTAGAACATTTCAAATAAATTTGTACCAAATTGTGCACATAATTATTACTACAGAAGTCCTGATGATCTTTCATTATTTAAATGGGTCACACAACGATGTTAAAAATGGCAGCTTCAAAAATCATTTAGGTAAGTTTGACATATATATCAAACAATTTAACCAAATTCAACCAAACGTGTATGTATACAGTATACGTTAGAAGCATCGTATATAGAGCCCTTTATCTTGCAATTTTGTATGATAGCATGAAATAAGAAAATAAAGATTTCGTGTCTTATTTTAAGGATCAAACAACCGATTTCCATCAAATTCTTCACACAAGTAGCGCTACGGTAGGCCATGTAATCTTACATGTTTTATGTGACTCAGCCGTTTATTTTCAAAATAAAGGCCCAATAAATATTTTAGGTTAGTTAACCCAATTATTCGAAACATTAGACTGTTTGAATCCTAAGTTGATGTTCCGAATCCGACCTCCGTAATGCAGTGGATTGCACGGTAGCTTATAGTAAGATTTTTTTTCTCGGTTGAAGTCCGTAGTAAGGCATGCGTGTATTTGTAATTGTCTCACTACTGTTGCATAAGTCTCTTGTTCCATTTCTAAAGTTATTGCTTTCAAAGAGAAGTCAAGTCCTTCGTACCAACTCAGCTTTTAAGAAATTGTTTAAAAATAAATAGCACCCACGTTGAGGAAAGTAGGCTCGTTAGTTATATCAGTAACTTCTTGTTGATATTGTGAATTATTTTTGGTCCACTGTAGGATGCTAAATCTGGAAATTTTCCAGTGTCGTCGAGAAACATTATATTTGCTTCTTACGCCACTGTTATTTCAAATTAAATATGAAAGACTTACGGTGATGGATTAAAAGGTCACCATATCTGTAGAAACGACTAACTTGTTAGGTACTTTTAGCTTTTTTTGGCCCGTCTTGAAAGTGTAACTGTGATATTGTGAACCAGTTTATAGCGTGGCCTTCTAGTGACATTTTGAAAAGGCGCTTGTAAAAAAAAAGTAGCTGCAAATTACTGTGGAGCGGTGCTTGCAGTATCAGATTGCATGGCTTGAAATATATTGGTGTAAACGCAGCACTACTCTGGCACTGCTGCAAATAAGATATTTATGCGATTTTTTGAAGGCCTGCACAATTATTTGTTATTCCGGGGTAAATAGATTAAGGAATGAAAACCTAAAGCCTGTATAAATTGTGATATAAATATGAGACAAATAAGAAATACTAAGTAATTCCGCATAACCCGAGAATTCTTAGGCGTTACCTCTACCGCATTTGGCAAATTTATTTTTACTTCCATATACCCGTAATTTAACACAATTGTAATCGTATCATTGAACGATATGTCGAGCCAGCAAAAATTAATCCCAATCGGCAGAAAATGAGTCACGGAAGTCGGCTAAATCCTGCAGATGACGGTAATTACAACCGTAGACTACAAAATATTGTTAGGGGGTTTGCTTCCAAGTAACGGATTCTTGTTTATTTTGCTGACCAGTTAATTAATTGGTACAAATACTAACAGTAGCTCTAAGGTCACGTAATCAAACAACTTATTCAAAACTGGTCTTATAAATTTGTCGATATCTTAAAAGAAACTTACACAAATGCTGTAGTAATTTACTACTAACGTAGCTCTTGATCAGCGTAATTTCATCGAAAGCAAATTGTGTTTATGTGTTAGACAAAATGCCACAGACCACGAAAATAATATTCTTTATAAATTAATGTACGTGAATATATATTCGTATTTTTTACGTGCACATTTCAGCTCGGCTCAGTTCGTTGTACATCATAAACTCAACGTGTTTCAAAATGGCGTGGGTTGAATAAAACCATAATTCCAATGCACAATCAGATATTGCAAAAACATTAAACTACATATGATTTCATATTAATTAAATACCAGAAAAGTGCAGCGTTTCTTGACACATGTTAAAATAAGAACAAAAATTAATTTGTGCTTTAGTTGGAAAGTAAACCTGAGTCACTATTTAAGCAAGCTTCAAAATTGTGGAGGGAGGTTTGCAACCATAGCGAATAACCAAACTAGTGTTTACTGTGCGACGTATACTTATTTGTAATTTCTGAACACGTTTTCACAAATTTGATTCACTTATAAATATTTGAGTACGTTTGTTTTAAGTGCAGGATATTTGATCTCAAGATATAGAGAGTAATTTAAGTAACTCCCCTAACAGCATCGTAGCAGTCGGACATCTCAGACTTCAGTCCACTAAAGTCACTGTAATTTGTCCATCCGAGCAAAATCATCGGGGAAAGTAACTTTACTTTCTCACTGAGCTACACGTGATTCCATCACCATAATGGTCAGCAATTCAGAAGCGTAAATTTTTAAAAATCTTAGTTTTCTCTGTACTGAATACTGATTATTAAGTATTATTATATATAATGTTTATTATTAAATCTTCGTAAATAATTATGTATCACATTTGGCTGTACACATCAAAAGTACTGTGCAGTATCCACTTTTAAAAATAGTTTCCATGCATGATGAACGTATACCAATGAGAAACGTCGCCATCGAAAAGTGCCGAAAAGCTACACAGCAAATACCGGCAAAAAAAAAAGTTGCAAAAAGCGAAATAATGAAAAGTAATGTGTATTACATCTTGAATATTGTCATAATTTTCACATCACAAAATTGCTAATGCAGCAAATAGGTCAATACAAAAGTAATGCCCAAAATACTGCACATTTTTCTAATTGACCATAGTCTTATATTTATATCACAAGTATAGCGCAATATTACAATATACGGAGTGATTTCAGAACTTTCTTGCCAATACCAAAGACGAAAAATTTTAATAAATACGGTATCATGTGCAACTTGTCCACGGATCTACTTATCTGTTTCTTAAGTGATATTTCGAGACATTAACCAGTGCCTTATATAGCAATTACATACACCTTACAAACCTCCTTGCCCATATAATCCACCAAAGCTTTCAAAACAAGTTGCTCAGTAAATATACCATCGAACTAGTATTGCAAAATTTGCAAATCCTATAGCTAGAATTTAAAAACTGTTATTTTAGCACTGTTATATTTTCAAAAGTTTTTAAAGTTATAGCAGTGGTGGATATAACAAAGGAGTGAGAGAGAGAGGAGGGGGGGGGGTGTAAGGGGGCTCAAGCCCGTCCCTTGGATCTTGATTTTACACTGGATAAAATGAGATTATAAACATAGTACATTTTTAACAGTGCAGTATTAATACATATACTTAGGACAGTAATGGATAACTATAAATAATTTAGATAACCTATCCACGAGAGAGTGAGTGAAGAGATTTGGGCAGTTATTGACATCGAGTTCTTGAGAGCAGATGAAGGTGAGGCGAGGCGAGTATAGAGCAGTGCCGTAATGAAGGNAGCAGTGGTGGATATAACAAAGGAGTGAGAGAGAGAGGAGGGGGGGGGGTGTAAGGGGGCTCAAGCCCGTCCCTTGGATCTTGATTTTACACTGGATAAAATGAGATTATAAACATAGTACATTTTTAACAGTGCAGTATTAATACATATACTTAGGACAGTAATGGATAACTATAAAGAATTTAGATAACCTATCCACGAGAGAGTGAGTGAAGAGATTTGGGCAGTTATTGACATCGAGTTCTTGAGAGCAGATGAAGGTGAGGCGAGGCGAGTATAGAGCAGTGCCGTAATGAAGGGGTGGTGGAAACGGGAGAACTCGGAGACAACCCGGCAACCAGCTGCTTCGTCCGGCACGGCTCCCACATGCGAAAATCCAGGAGTGATCCTGCCGGGAATCGAACCCGGTTCACCCAGGTGGAAGGCGAGTAGTTTAACCACTACACCATCGCGACCTCCGCCTATCCGTAAGTACCGACATTTAAACGTAGCAAAAAACTGAACGCTTACTAGTAAGCATGTGGTGGAATGAAATGCACAATGATCCCGACCCTGAAGTAGCCCTCGCCTTAATGG
>NQII01005899.1:0-140211 GCA_002778355.1 Clitarchus hookeri
GTGTAGTTGTTGGGATACCAGTACGATTGCTTATCCTCCTGATACCAGTGAAGGTTCATGAAACACATCCTCCAACGGTTGGGTGGCACGGTCCAAGTTAGTCCTTGAGATGCCTTCGCGTTTTGAACCAGGCATGCTATCTTCCACGAATGCATCCAGTGATTTAACGAATACTTAGAAAAATGATATTACTCCAATTACTTGCATTTTATTTTTCTACTGTCACTATTCAATCGTTTAACACAAGTGAACCAAAGCAAAGGCACGCTGTTGTTTCTTTCACTCGATTATGTTAAATTTCAAGGTCAGCTATCATTATTTTTGAGAGCTGAACCCTATCTACGTATGTAGCATAGCTATATATCAGTTTGTAATTCTTGAAACTTATGTATACCGACTGTTTTCGCCTTTTCACCGTCTGCTTATGATTGGTCATTTTAAGTACTTCTGATTAGGCATATGATAAGGTCTTTTTTTTCACTGGTAGGCATTAGGTTACGCGGTGCATTATTTGTTTTATCAAACACAAACTCGTAACAGATATCTGGTCGAGACGTAACTTCTTTTTCGTTATTTTTCATGTCACTGTACAGACAATGACATGAATGGTGTTTTGTTAAGTGGCTACATAGTCCCTCACCACATGTACAAACATCACATCTCTGGGACAGTTACTTTTGATATTCTTAGTGTAGTGTAAATTAGGTCCGAAAACATTAACAAAAAATCGGAACTTCTAAACGGTCTATAATCGGACCACGTATATACTGTACTCTCTTTGTTGGTCTTGTGCCCGTTATTATCTGCCTCCGTTTGGACGTCTATGTTTCGAACATCCTATATATTCATATGACACGTGTAGTTTCTGACAGATACAATTAGTAATTACGATACAATCAGTAATTGGTCGGTGACCAACGCAGAATTATGATTTTATAGCGTAAATGTTAAGTTAGGGTCTCGTTGGATATCAGCAAGTGTGGCATAAGAAGTAGTGCCTTGCTACGTTTTCTATCCAAAGTAATACATTAATACCGGTTTTTGTTTAAAAATCAGTATAGACGATTTATATTACATCGATTTGTAAATGCTGACCTAGTTTCACGCATCCAATAAATTTATAACTCGTCCGTTTGGGCATGTTTGTTTATTTCCGCACACATTTTCACAGCACAGAGAAACATAAAAGTAACTTTTTTCTGTCAGAAAGAAGATTATTTGTATGTAATCTGTTTAAAATTATATATACTACGACGTAGTGGTATTCGATGGATAAAAACGACAGAATGGTGACTTTTTTTGGTGGTCAGAAGTGAATCTGATGTGACACTGCAATAAAATGAAATGTAATGTTTATGAAAACAGACGATTTCTAACTGGCATTCTGTGAAAGTATTTTTCCCATAAATTAAGTAACTTGCTTGAACAAATATAACTCAGTTCCGCTGTGTAATATATAGTAAATAAGTTATAAAGTATTTGTATTAATGCTAGTATGGTGTGACGGTACACAAATTTCCGAGGGAAAAAGTAATTTCAAAATGCTGATAAACCGATAATGAGAGGAATTATGGAAAAAAATAAAAACTGACATAGAAAGATGTAATAACAAAAAATATAACTTTAATGAATTGAAAAAAAAATCTTTAGAACGAGTGAAAAGTGACTAAAAATATTGGTTCACCTATTTTATCCCAGCTGACTTAAAAGTGATTCATCAAGTTTCCTTCGTTAAAGAGTAAAAACATATATTAAAAAAACGCACATATGTAAAAATGCTTCAGCATACGCCTAAACTTTAAGCCCAAAATGTAGTACTTAGATTTTTTGCCGTTTCCCGAAAATATGCAATTATTTATCATTGCTGAGAAGCATATATACTTGCTAATGAAACATGTAAGAATTTCTTATGTTCTCTGATGAAAATCGACGTGACTAAACAATGTCGCACTCCATCAAATTCGTTCTTAATTTTTTTTTTTACATTCAATAGATGAGCAGATAAAATTTACGACATAATCGATTATTTAATTCAAATGAACTACGGGGTCCCAAATAAATTCTCTGAAATGTAACGCATTTCAGGCCTATTCGATCTTAAAATGTTGCATGTGACACGGATATTAACTAAGCTTTACCAGCCGTTGTATCAAAAGCCAGCTATTTTCAAGAAATGAGAGCATTGTTGAGCCAACGGTATGAGAGTTAAAAGTTAATTTTTCGTTCCTAACGTACTTAACAGTTATCCGAGGTCCGTGATGCTATCTGTACACTGTTCCATTGACTTATATTAATAGCGCATAGTTTTGTTCACAGCATATCGCATATTTTTGTTCCTGTCGGTTGTAAGACAAGTTGATGTACTTCGTTCTAGAAAAGATAAGTCGTCCACATTTTCAACGTTTACTAGAAGCAGTTCATCTTAACTCACGGGTACATTCTTCTTCTTAATAGCGCACCCAAACTTTGCGAACTGTAGCGCGAAGTGTGGATCCGACGCATGATAGTTTGCGTCACTGATGGCCTATTTCCTTCCCTTCCATTCGTTTTCCTTCAAAATCGCGGAGAGAAAATTGGCCACTTGTGAGGAAGGAAAGGCACGGAAGAGACAGAGGAGGAAAAAATAAGTGCAAAAGTTTTGCGACTTGAGTGACATCAATTTGCTTTCATTAAACTTGGGGCGTAACTTGGGAAGGATGGCAGGCGCGGTAATGAAGTGCAGTAGTTGGCAGTGCTGCTTCAAGAGCCCGCAGGCAAGAGTGCGGCGTCTTGCGGTTCGCCTATATTGCAGGGTATGTTGACTTGAGAGAGCTAGTCGCCAATATATTAAAAAAATTTCATTTCTACGAAATACTCTTCAACTTTTTCAAATTAATCAAAAGTACTATTTCCTCACATAAAAAAAATTATACCCCATTTTTTGCATAATGGTATTTAAAATTCACAATTGTAATGTTTCTTGCATGGATAGATCATAAAAACTGACTTATTAACCAAAATGAGATAATTCACATTTAAATAAGATGTCGAGAGTTATTTTAAAAAATCTTTAAACTCACGCTATTTCATTTGTGTTTAGATCTTCTCAGAATAAAGAAATTTTTCCATATTTTTTATCTATAGCAGTCTACGTTTTTTTAGAAATAAATTTTACTAGGCGTACCTTAAAATGAATTAATACATGACCTTCCATTCACCCTAGTTATATTTTGGGTAAATATTTAATTTATTTTATTTGTACGTCACAAAAAAACCAAAATGTTGTTACTGACACGCCATGAAGCAAAAACTACGCGATAAAATTTTTTTATGGAAGGAAAGAGCACCTACATTTAATGTCTATGAGTAAAACGATATTTCGTACAAATTTTTAATAATTAATGTTGTAATGACCAGCACTGTTAAGTCTGCAATTATGAAAAGAGGCACTTCGCGAAAAATAATTGAAGTTAATTTTTACTGCGAATTTGAAAGGACCCGCCAGGAAACGAACCCGGTTCACCCTGGAGGGATACGAATAGTTTTACACCTCCGCGGTTCCCTGTACATGAAAGATACAGCATTGTCGCTATTGTTTTAAACACTGTTTTACAGAGGAATAAATATCGTAAACAGGGGACTACTCACAGCGTTTTTCGCAAATTTTGACCATTTTCAACGACGACATTCACGTCTCAATAAGAAAATTTATAAACTAGAAACAAAATATCCACTTTCATTTCTGCCCTTAAAAATTATTTTCATTGAAATAATCCACAGATTTTTTAAATTATCATAATCACTACTGCTTACAGCGAGACCCGCATTACAACAAAGGTGCTTGAAACCGATAAGCGGGGCCGCAACCCCAAAATAGAACATAACCTTACACCACAGCACAGAATTCAACACATTAAGCTATCTCGCCCACATAACCAAAATTATAAATCCAAATCAACCAACGACGTGGCACATCGTGACTTATCTGAATTCTACTACACCTTGCGGTGATAAAGAGCATGGAATATGCACTCTAAGAAACTATTTGTAAATTTACGATATCAGTGTATACGTATAGTGACAGAGCGTGAATGGTAAATTATTGTCCAATACATGCGTGGTAACCTTCCTGTAGATGCTCAGGAAAGAGTCAAAAGCATAGCGAAGTTTCCAACTTTGTATAGTAGCAATGCTAACCGTTCCCATATGTTCAGCCTGACATGTAGTATTACTTCCATATACTGCATAGGTTAAAAATTTCCATTACTATTTAGGAAGTGTATCAGAATTGTTTTAGTGTGTGTATAGAGAGAGCGTCTGTCTCGCTGAAGGCGAAAATCAGAATTGATAATGTCCCCAGTAGACGACTATCCAGAATGCGCACGCCCAGGAGGGAGGGGGGGGAGGCACAGGGTCTCCAAGAAGGAATAAGGACAGGAAGGGAGTTAAGCACGCACGCAAGTGACGAGAGCTAACGCCATGCAACTGCGGACGGCGCCAGCAGCCAGATACATAGAGCGGGTCAACGGCGCAAGAGATTAGCGACAAGCTAAACTGTCAAGATTTATCCGTAGTATTGCTACGACTTTACGTTGGGACAGTCCAACAAGTCTCTAAATGAAAAACATTGCCTTTGTCCTATGCCGCTGCCACTTCAGTTGTTTTACCTTAAATTGAGTTCGGATAACTAGCTGCAATAACCAAATATTCACTGGATTTATGAATCACGGCCAGTATCGAACACATTGAAAAAGGTCGATCACTTGTCCTGCATAAAAATTCAACTAAGAGTTAATTTAATATCTTCCGCTCTCTGATAGACATTATGGAGATATCTCGCCAATTTTCCGCTATTCACGGAAGTTAAACGGTAATCCTAAAAACATCTCACTAATNGACATTATGGAGATATCTCGCCAATTTTCCGCTATTCACGGAAGTTAAACGGTAATCCTAAAAACATCTCACTAACATTATTCATATGGTGATAATAAATACCAACCTTTCGGAATTAATTTCGAGGTTCCTTCAACGTCAGTTAGATCATATTCATACGATGCCTTCGTAGTGCAGGTATATAAGGCGATGTGGCCTTAAGAGGTTTTGGGTTCAAATCGTGAATAAGCCACGTAATTTTTATTCATACACAAAGCCCCTGTGTTAAGATATACGTGTTTGCTGTAGAATGTTACAACATAAAATATAACATTTGTGCTCTCTCGGGCAAGCATTTAAAGCGTTAACGAAGCAAGATGAAGTACCCTGAACCAGCTTATTGCTGCTATTCAGATCTATATCATGATCTATGCTTTACCACTTTTTTACAGGACGACAATCATCTGCTTTTCTCACGCCATTCTTGGTTTTCCTTGGGGACTTCTGTACTCATATTTCTGCTGCAATATGTTCCTCAACTTGGCCATACCATCGATGCTAACATTTACTATTCACCCGAAGTCCTGTATTCCTGATCTGGCTTGTTCTGCATCAGTCATTATCCTATATCTTCTTGTAACTGTTATCAGTCTCTTCATAAACATAGTTCATATTGCTCTGATACTGTGAACACATATGAAATATGTTCTCCAAGTCTCAGCTACGTTTGTGGCTACAGTTATATATTCTTACAAGAAGCCTCCGAGTTCGTGAGGGATTTTTGCTTAATTCACACAACTGTCATTTACTACATTAAACTATCTATCTCCACTTATTACTCGTGTTATTCTCAGTCATCGCAGTATATATTGTTTATCTCAATTATAATTAAAGAGTCTATATAGGTTATAGTCAATTCACACTCATTATTTACACATGTTCGGTCTGTCCATTGTCATCATTCCAAATTTCTTACACTTACGCATGCAGTTCAGTAGTCCGGCCCGCTAGTCTCACCTTCGCCACACCGATACTCGCAGTCCGGAGACTCCACTCCTGCTGATCGCTCTTGCTGCTACCTGACGATCTGCAGACTCGTCTCTTCGTTGTCTTTGCAAACCTGTCGCTTAATTTCGCGCAATCCTCCAAACTCTCAACACGCAGACTGTCGGCCTGGAGGGCCATCGTGGTTTTAATAGTCTTGCTGGCAGGTTCCCAGCACTCCAAGTCACGCTGAGTGAGACAAGGGTGATGAACCAGAACGTTATTTCAAAGATAACCACATAAATTCAATCCTCTGAATATCAGGAACGCACGAGTCGCGATAGGCTTATCGCGGCGGAACGTAGCGGCTTGCCTTTGTGAATCACCACCCGCTTCTCGTATTTCATATGCCTGACATTCTTTAGGTCTTTCGGGCAGGATGGGGTAAGGCAAGCGATGAAGAGCTCCAACCGTTAACAATATAATGCTTTGTATAAAACCTGTTTTTTCTCTTTCATTTGCACCACTATTTTGCATGCCAAACAACATCAATCGTTTGAAAAAAAAATTATATTTCTTTGCTTGTCTCTCACCCTCTCATATTTGTATCTACTTCCTGCCACCTCCCTCGAAATCATCCTCATAGTCGGTTACTTTCGACGACATCCCTCCCTCGCTCTGTAAATTAAAAACTATCATTTGTAGAATATAACAACATGAGTAAACACGAAGTAAAAATCACTTTCTCTGTTATACCTCGATTACAATATCAAAAGTTTTAAAACATATTTCTCCGGAAATATTGTTTAAAGCTTGCATTTTTCTTGTAAAGGAACATAACTATGGGAAGTTGATCTAAAATGAATTACCTTATTACGTTTGGGTAAAATTTTTTATTTCCGACATTAATTTTAAATAATGATGTAGAGAAGCTAATACTTCAATCCTTTTGAAATTAAATTATTATAGCCGGCTAAACAAATTTTAGGCATTATAAATTTTTTGGATTAAAATATATGCTCAATATGTTTCATTTGCTTCTTTCTTCTAAGGAGATTGCACTGGAAAAGTTTATATAACGTAATACTGAAATAATGTCTCTAACATAGACTACAAAAAATGTGTGTAAGTCCTGCACTCTCACAGTGGGCCCATGATTTGCACTGAATGCACTGGATCCATGAATCTCTTTGCTTATGTCTTGAGAACAAATCCTCGCATTGTACGCAGGAAAGAACCTTCCTCATTTGCCTGCGACTGTTGTGGTTATTTTGGACTTCTGGAAGTAAAAACCAATTTCTTTTATACAGCCAAATCTGATTTCCGTATTTTCTGCAAATTTCCTTGGGATTTCGTCTTCAGCACTTAGACATATGGACTACCAGTCGTCTCAGATGCTCCTTGACTTTTGCGTTTTCTTCGTTTACTTCCTTCAACTCAGACTATCGGGAATCAGTGGAAGTCTTCTATTGTTGCCTTCATTCTTGAGCTGCGTTTTGAGGGATAACGATTTGCACTTTTAAAGGGGCTAGTTAAGGGGTTAGAATGCACAGAGGTTATTGAAGATGTACCAAATAAAGGGAGTGTTTGTGTTTTTTACTCCTGTTATGGTGCAGTATCTGACTATAAAGATTCTCACTATGAGATTCAGATACGAACTTTGACTGAAAATCAGAAAACGATAAAATTGTAGGATGTAATGCAGACTCTGGATGTGATAGAGAATACAGCATTGAACCAGAAGTTTTTGATATATATCTAATGAGCCTGCTTTCCTTTACATGGGTGCAAATCATTGTTAATGAAGTTCTTAAAAGCTTATATGGTCGATAGCAACATCGTTGGAGATAAAACCAGAAACACGTGCAACGGTAGTGAGTGGAGTGTGGAGTGGAGAGATTGGGGCGCCTCTTAACGTCATAGTCTTGAGAGCCGATGGGGGTGAAGCAAGGTGAGTACGGAACAGTGCCAGAACGCAAGGGTGGGGGAAACGGAAGACCTCCGAGTAAACCCGCCAACCAGAGGCATCGTACGGCGCGGTTCCCACATGCGAAAACACGGAAGTAACCCCGCCGGCAAACGAACTCGGTTCGCCTTGGTAGGAGACGAGTAGTCTGACTACTACACCACAGCGGCCCCCATCAGTGATGGGACAATTACAAATACACACATTGCCTTGCCCGGTACTCAAACCTATAAAACTTCGTACCATACGCTAGAGTGCAATCAACTGCATTGCGGAAGTTGGATTCGAATTAACATTTTCTGATGTTATCAGTCTAATGTATTTAATTATAGGGTTCACTAACCTGAAATATTTACAGGGCCATCATTTGGAAAATAAGTGTCTGAGCCACTGAAAATACATACGTTTACATGGCCTACAGTAGCGCTACTTGTGTGAAAAATTTGGTCGAAATAGGTTGATTGGTCCCCGACATATGGCATAAGGATTTTCTTATTTCGTATCGACTCTCATGACCTCGATGTTAAGAGCCGCTGTAATCTCTTCACTCACTGACTCACTCACTCCCTCTTGTTTTGTGCTATTTATAAAATTGCATACAAAACAGGGTCTGTATACGATGCTTGTAATATATACTACCAGCATAAAAAACTTGGTGGGATTTGGTTAAATTGTTTAGTAGATGCAACAAACTTATTTAAATATTCCTATGGTCACAATTTTATTATAAATGTCTGACTCCGCTTAAATCATTTAAATTAATATTACATTCAGTAGCACTAATGGTGTTCTAATAGTATAAAACTTTGGCGGAAATTAAATGAATTTTTCCTGAAACATGGCAATATCTTCAATTTTCTCACATGGCGCTATTTGCAAAAAATACCGACAAAATAGTATCTCTGTATGCATAATACATTTGTGCTTCTAATGAAAACGGTTTGCGTGCAAAATTTTGTTGAATTTCGATGAATTGAATTGTTTAATAAATAAAATATATCAACCTAAATTATTTATATTAACGCCATTAAAAGAGGCTTGCTGAACTTAAAAAATGTTAACTTTACATAGCCTACTGTAGCACTACTTGCTTGCAAAATTATGTTGTAGATAATTTTAATTGTAATAATTAATTGTAATAGTTAAAGTTACCATCAGAATTTGGTCTAAATTGGTAGAACTCTATAGCAGATAAACCAAATAAAACTAAAATATTTGAATAGCCACCATTTTGAAAATAAGTGAGTGGTATATAAATGCCGGTTCTGGGACACCTGGCGCTTGGCAAGGGAGCAGGGGCAAATGGCGCCCCCCTCCCCGCACCCTCCCCGCGGCCGCCTTGCGTAGCGCGCGCCATTTGCCCCTGCTCCCTTGCCAGGCGCCAGGTGTCCCAGAACCGGCATTTATATACTACTGGCCAACAAAAGATTTGGTAGAGGCAAAAAAAAACATTTGGCTCTGCCAAATAAGCGAAATGTTTGTTGCAAACACTAAACCAACAAATAATGTTGTTCCAACAACAAAATATTTTCATTTTCCCTTCAAAAATTATTTGATTGTGGCAAACAAATTTTGTTTGAACCAACAATATATTTTTCTCAGAGTATCGATGGAACCTTGCCCTATTTACTTGGTTTTGCATTACGTGCAAAATATTGCAGCTATTGTAAAAATATCTCGTCAGGCATACGGACATTATCTGTTGCCAGTGCACTGTTACCAGTTGGGCTCGTTCATCCACGTCTTATTAGCAAAAATCAGAGCAAGCGGGACAGAATGTCCCTTTGTTCGCATGCAGCACACCACTGCCACATGTTGCCCTCTGTCTGTGCTAGTTAAAGCACCAACTTGCTTTTTACAGTTTAAGCAAATAAATTACATNCTGCCACATGTTGCCCTCTGTCTGTGCTAGTTAAAGCACCAACTTGCTTTTTACAGTTTAAGCAAATAAATTACATGGCTATTGAACAGAAGACAAAGCACTTTCCTCCACGTTGTAAATTCATGTTCGCTGAATGTAATTTTCTGAGGAAGTTTTCGTACAACTTTGGAAAAACAAATTTATGTGAGGTTTATTGCAATCTATAGCATGGGCAACACTGGTTAGTTCTGGCTTCCATAATGATAATCTTGTTAGCGATTCCTTCATCCAGATCACTAATTTCAACCTGCCAAACGAGTATCTTTGTTGAAACGATGATTTAGCCCATAATCTTCGGCCAACTCAAAAGCTAGTCTCGTCACATCTGTAGTTGTTAACCCAAAAAAGCGGAATTCCAACAGTTTTATGTGAACCACGAGTCCCTTTTCGGAATTGGCATTAAAAAGTTTGATAACATCCTAACCATTTAACCGAGACTTTATATATCTTATTACAATTCCGACATTGTTTCTCAGTGTAGCTTGACGACCACCCAACGTCTTAGATATTTTCAGCCAACCAATCTCATTGTTCTTGACNCTGCCACATGTTGCCCTCTGTCTGTGCTAGTTAAAGCACCAACTTGCTTTTTACAGTTTAAGCAAATAAATTACAGGGCTATTGAACAGAAGACAAAGCACTTTCCTCCACGTTGTAAATTCATGTTCGCTGAATGTAATTTTCTGAGGAAGTTTTCGTACAACTTTGGAAAAACAAATTTATGTGAAGTTTATTGAAATCTATAGCATGGGCAACACTGGTTAGTTCTGGCTTCCATAATTATAATCTTGTTAGCGATTCCTTCATCCAGATCACTAATTTCAACCTGCCAAACGAGTATCTTTGTTGAAACGATGATTTAGCCCATAATCTTCGGCCAACTCAAAAGCTAGTCTCGTCACATCTGTAGTTGTTAACCCAAAAAAGCGGAATTCCAATAGTTTTATGTGAACCACGAGTCCCTTTTCGGCATTGGCATTAAAAAGTTTGATAACATCCTAACCATTTAACCGAGACTTTATATATCTTATTACAATTCCGGCATTGTTTCTCAGTGTAGCTTGACGACCACCCAACGTCTTAGATATTTTCAGCCAACCAATCTCATTGTTCTTGACNCATTGTTTCTCAGTGTAGCTTGACGACCACCCAACGTCTTAGATATTTTCAGCCAACCAATCTCATTGTTCTTGACTACCTGGAAAGAGCTTCAATTTATTCGCTACACCAGCTTTGCGTCGTAGATTTCCTCTTATACTTTTCAACTATCTGCAAAGAGTATATTTAATTGCAATACAAACAATACAATTTGCCGATTAGGTATTAGGTTACCTATCAACAATTATAAGTATGAATGAAGCTATCACGGTTAGTGAAATCCCCAACTCACGATAAAACGAAACAGTATGTAATTTTATCCATTACACATGTACGCCATTTTGCACTGACAACTGTTGATTTCATCGAATAACCTGTAATATTTCTAACAATCCGATACCCTGTTAATATAACTATTATTTAGTGGTTTATTTCCTACACTTAAACTTAATCATGTATAATATTGATAAAATAAATCTTAAATACAACTACGTGAAATAAACCTTACAATTTTAAAGTTTAGAATATATTTCATTTTACGTTTCTGGAGAAATAAATAAATATATAAAGTGTTATAAATAAACAACCCTTTCAGTGGCCATTAATAGAGTATCACTGCTGCCAACCATATAATACTTTAAACCTCTAGCGTCATTTTCCCCTAGTGTAAATTTCGTCAAACACTATCTGTCATTTTATCCGAGTATGCCGTTTTAGGTCGATCCCCCCTATTTAAAATTACGGAATCAATTTATTGTTTATAACTGTTTACAAATAAGTTACTGTCTAGTTTGCTGATATGTATTGTTTCTTATTTCTAAATAGATAATCGTGCCGGACGATGCCGCTGGTCAGCGGGTTTTCTCGGGGATCTCCAGTTTCACCTGCCCTTTCATTCCGACGCTGATCCATACTCACCTCGCTTNAAAATTTCAGCGAATTCTAGAGGAAAGAGAAAATAAAAAATTAATAAAAGAGAGCAAACTGAAAATTTTAAACAAAGGACCAAAGGCAAGAGACATTCAGCTTATTTTACCATCTACTCAGAATGAAGTCTTCCGCGTTTTGTTCGTAGCTGCCGCAAATTATTTTACTTTATGCAAACGAAACCCGTAGAGCAAACCCAGAATTCAAACTAAATGACACCATACATTAAGAAAGGACAAACCTATGTACATATTCATATAAAGTACATGTGAATAAATGTTCTCTGTGGTTTACCTGTCCGCAGACAGGCACAGANAAAATTTCAGCGAATTCTAGAGGAAAGAGAAAATAAAAAATTAATAAAAGAGAGCAAACTGAAAATTTTAAACAATGGACCAAAGGCAATAGACATTCAGCTTATTTTACCATCTACTCAGAATGAAGTCTTCCGCGTTTTGTTCGTAGCTGCCGCAAATTATTTTACTTTATGCAAACGAAACCCGTAGAGCAAACCCAGAATTCAAACTAAATGACACCATACATTAAGAAAGGACACANAAATGACACCATACATTAAGAAAGGACAAACCTATGTACATATTCATATAAAGTACATGTGAATAAATGTTCTCTGTGGTTTACCTGTCCGCAGACAGGCACAGACGTGGAATTAAGGCCTCAGCTATTGTTCCCGAATAAGGGACAGGTCTAGAGTGGGATCACTGGTGACATAAATCCTCCCATTCAGCCTTAACCAAGAAAAACGTCACATTCGAACGAAAGTGTCATGTGAATATTTTAAAACCGAAATGAAATAATATCATTATTGTTTTAACTGACGATTTTTTTTTATTAATTTAAGAACTTCCTAAATTTAAGACGGGTCAGTGCACTCCCTTCCTCAAACATACCACGAATCGAAAGTCTAGACGTCCAACTGCACAGTGGGATGAAAACTATCCTTTCCTTTTGGAGTTAGTGTGTGTATAGTCCATTCGCGTTTATTTCCAACTTTTCTGAAGCCCTGCTTGGGTTCCACTTTCAAGCTATCCCTCCGCCTCGTGCAAGCAATGCTCAGATAAGTCTAGAAAATTAACACCAAAAGGACAACTCATTGTATTTGTGCGCACTAATCTTAATAATTATTTACATAAGAACTATTTCTTTCCAGGAATTAGCAAAACACTTATTTTCTCTCTGTTATAATAAGTATTAATTATGAATATAACAATTTAATATATTGACAAAAAATTTATAATTTTCATATTCAACGAAAATAATAAACATACACTGGTGGAAAATGTAAAATGAACACCACGAAAGCAGCGATGTAGAAAACACTATATGCGCATGGGTCACTAATAGAGAGCAGTAAATGCAATTATTAACAGTGTAGTTCTGTGGACAGAGTAGGAACCACGTACTAGGCATTACACCACTGCGCCCAATACAACTGTAATTGACTCGCTGAAAGAGTAGTCTGTTGTTTCAAGCATCGGCCTGTGTGTAGGAAGCATTGTAGACATGCCATGACGGCATAGACGACCACACTTAGTGCAATTAACGGACTTTGAACGAGGTCGTATTGTGGGTCTTGATGGTGCTTCTGAAGAATTGCCAACGCTTAAGACGTGAAGTGTCTGTTGTGCATCATTGGTGGTGCCGGTGGTCCAACGATAGTGCACATGCTAGTCAACCTGGTTCCGGGCGGTAGCAGCATACGGATTCCCGCCTGAACCGCCACATAAAACAGCATCCATTGCTGATCGCACAGCGACCGCTGCAGAGATTAGGACTACTGTTGTACCCAGGATGTCAGCTAGTATCATCACCAACCGTTTGCTGGATGCTGGGCTAATATCAAGGGTGCCGCTCGCCAGGCTTCCTCTCACACCTCATCACCTTGCAGCCCACCTCGGATGGTGTTGCGAACGACGCAACTGAAGGGATGAATTGCGCGCAGTTGTGTTTAGTGATGAGAGCAGATTCTGCCTTGGCGGCAGTGACGGTCGTTCGCGAGTGCAGCGTCGACCAGGAGAGCGGCAACAGCCAGAATGTATACAGCAGCGACATGCAGGTCCAACTCCTGGCATCATGGTCTGGGGGGCAATCGCCTACAATGACACTGAACAGTGAACCCTACATTCAGAACATCGTCCAGCCCATTTTGTTGCCATTCTTACAACGCAAAGGAGATGTCCCCTTCCTGCAGGACAATGCCCGTACACACACGTCTCGTGTTACCCAACGCGCTCTNTACAACGCAAAGGAGATGTCCCCTTCCTGCAGGACAATGCCCGTACACACACGTCTCGTGTTACCCAACGCGCTCTCGAAGCTGTTCGTCAACTCCCGTGGCCAGCACGATCACCCGATCTGTCTCCCACTGAACATGTTTGGGGCGTGATAGGAGGGCGTCTAGTGCGGTCTGCAAAGCGGCAACAAACTCAAATTGCAACAACAGGTGAAATTAGCGCGAAACACTATTCTTCAAGATGACATCCGATACCTATATGATCGTCTAAGCACGACTGCAGGACTGCATCGTCGCTAACGGCGCCTACACAAGATGCTGGCATTTGTATTCAAGACACTCTGTAGCCTTTGTCTATAGGTGTACNTCGTCGCTAACGGCGCCTACACAAGATGCTGGCATTTGTATTCAAGACACTCTGTAGCCTTTGTCTATAGGTGTACTATCCTGTGATCATTATCGTATACAGTTTACAAACTGTATAATTATTCAATAAAACCTCTATTGAGGTGGGACCATTGCATCCGGGTGTTTTAATTTTCCGTTCNTACAAACTGTATAATTATTCAATAAAACCTCTATTGAGGTGGGACCATTGCATCCGGGTGTTTTAATTTTCCATTCTCCACCTGTGTATATGTTAAAAGAAGTATAGAACGTTTGCGGTGCATGATATATTTAGGAAACAACGAAACACGTCATACATGGGGTGTTTGAGGAACGAGAATATTACGCGTCGTGTATCTCACTATTGAGTATTTCTTTTTCGCGAAAATATTTCAGGATAATGTGTCCCAAATGACTTAAATTCAAAATCACTTCGGCGAATGGATCATTTGAACTGTTACGCGTGTTATCTGTTTGCCCGCGAATCACGGACGGTCAGTATTGAAGAAATTTAATTCTGATTGGCTCACTCATGTAATAGATTATCTTCCCACAATGGCCAGTGACCAATAACCAAATGAGTGAGTGAGTGAAGAGATTTGGGGGGCTCTTAACATCGAGGTATTGAGAGCCTACGCTCCAAAAATTGTTTTTGTTATTTTACACGAAAAATTCTTGGTAACCCAGTTGCCAAGAAAATCCTTTGTAAAATTACAGAGTTTTCTTGTAAATTCTGCAAAACATTAATTTTTAATATTATAAGTGATACAACTGACATTACTGAGAAGTGTACATAATTTGTTTTCCTTCTAGAAAACAAATGTGACAAATTAATAACAGAAAATAACTAACAACACTTTTTCAATATATAACTTACGAAAAAAAAAATTTACACTTTTTCAGCACAGGGACTAGAACCCACTACCTAAGTATTATTGGTCGGCACCTTTGACCAGAAGACCAACTTAACTTAAGAGCTCTAAACTTATTTTTACAGTAAATATAGCTGTAAATAACTACAAAATATTAATGAAGTTATTTGGTTGAGAAGAATAGGTACATTTATTTCATTCTAACATTTCTGTTGTTGAGTTATGAGATTTGGACGGCTCCTAGCAACAAGGTATTGCGAGCCGATTTAAGAGTTCTGTGTAGCTAGTAAAGATTAAAAGTGAATGAATAATACGGTCACGTTTTATTGAAATTGTCGTTTTATTATGATTATTCAAATGGTTTTCAGTTTTTTACGATATTCAGACTTGCAATGCATTTCTTTTTGATCGCAGCTACACTTTACATTACTCATAGTTATTGCACAAACTGCAATATACGGTTTTATGTTGTTGGGTGTCCGCCATTTTACTGAAGCTCGTGGAAACGGCTCAGTATAGTACAAACATTTCTTGAGATATATTACAAACAATGCCCTTGTAGTTTTACAATCCAGTAGATTTACAAGAGAAATCTTTGTACATTTAGAAGCATTATTGAAATAAGAAAGAATTTCTCAGTAAAAATTTTAATTTTTTTTTTACAGTTTATAATAGTTAAATTAAGAATGCAAGTGTGCACACGGGATATTGAAGTCTAGCCTTCGCATAATTTTTTCGCGAGAAACAGGTGGCCGTAGCTATATAATGGCACAGTCACAGAGTAAACAAGTAAACAGAGAAGAAATGGCAGGGCGGTTCCTTTGATATGGGCGTACCCATTCTACTACACATGCTGCGCAAGGCTCTCGGAAAGGGCGTTGCGTCTGACTGACTACTGCATGCTGCGGAAGTTACCCTATTGGCTGATCTGCTGGCTAGTGAGCAGGTTAGCAGCCGATGATTGGCGAACGGCGTTCCTACACATTGTTTGGCCAGTGAAGCCATTTTTCTGGCGTGTGAGGTTGGACTTTGCGAAATAAGCGGCTGTTTTTACCACTGTATTCTTAAGTACTCTGTAGCATAGCATAAAAATTTGTCATACATATGTTATTTACCGCATTTCAGCTACCCTCATGCGTTTAATTGCTTACCAAAAACCATTCACCAAGTTTATTAAAAATCATGCCCCTACAGTGGTGTCCAGCTGTTTTTATACGAAGGGCCACAAGCATTATTGTGGACTTGACTGCAGGCCACAAGCGTAAAACTCACATTAACATCAAATACATAGATTTAAATTAAAATGATAACAGTGCTACAAGCCGCCAGAAGGTCGTATCCGTGTTCGTGAAGGATGGAGGTCTTGATAAAAATGAAAGAACTAAATTTGATTTTAATATATTCACACAGCTATTATGTACAGCATTAATCTATCTATCTCCAGTACTACTCTCTTTTATTTCCCAATGAGCACAGTATTTTATCTCAATTCTTATTGAAGTTCTTCTCTATGTTTCTGTTGGATTATAGTCAATTAACTCGCACTTATCATTAACATATGTTCAGTCTGTCTGTTATCATTTGAAATTCCTTTCACTCACGCATCCAGTCCAGTAATTCAGCTTGTCAGTCGCACTCTTCACTGCGCCGATGCTTGCAGTCGTAGATTTTCCTCCCGCTGGTCACTTCCGGCACCACTCGTGTGTCGCCTAAGACCACTCAATTGCCCAAACTCCCGATGCTCGTAAAACTCTCTGGCTCGGAAGCTCGGCGCGCTTTTATATTATCGGCAGTCAAAATATGTAATACGTCCCGCACCCCGAGTCACGCTGCAAGAGGATCAAAACCAGAACATTTTTCAGATAAATGCAGAAATCCAATCTGTTAAACGTCAGGAGTGTGCGAGCGGCAAAAAAAATCTTCTCACGACCGCAAGCGTAAAAATGCGTGGCGGGCGCCTTTGAAACAATAAACGGGCTTCTCGGATTATCGCTCGCCCTACCTTTCAACATTCCTTCGTCCTCACCGCCCGCTATCATATCACTACTCTGTCCCTTCCGCTCGCTCGCGCGTGGCAGGCTAGGAGGGAGCGAGCGTGTAACGTATGATCTAGTTTTTTTATTAATATAACGTAATATTTAATCAAATGAAAAATTCCATACATATCGCTCGATAGCTGTAATGGTATTTATATTATACAAATAAGTCCGCGGGCCGCAGGACATAAAACGGCGTGCCGCGAGCGGCTTGCCCCTGCTGATCAAATATATTAATTTGGCATTAGGATAAATAAGCGTTCGCTTCTACAATCGTATACGTCCGTAATAGCATGTAGGAGTTCGCAAATAACAGCAAAAGGGGCACGGTGTAAACACATACCTCAAAAAATGTTCTCACTACCTGGAGTTTTCCATCATTAGGTTGCCCATGGCCCAAGAGAGAGCATGCGATGGAAACACACACACTATGTACACAACGGCACACCAGATTTAATGGATGTCTTTTTTAATGCACCTGTGGTCCCAGTGAGCATCTTCCATGTGCAGCCGACACAGGTATCGCTAAACATTCTTTAAGGTGTGTCTGAACTGATCTGACATTATTCTCTGTACTGATATGTACAGCGCTTGGGCAATCGGGTCTCCTTTGCCTGTGACCTTAAATGTTAACGGGAATAAATTCCAGAGTAATATACAGTATGCACAGCGTCCAGCACTAGTAATATTCAGCCACAAAGCTATATCGGGCATTTAAGTTGATCAACAGGTTTTAAGGCCCGAAGGCCATGTGTGGGAGGTAGGAGGGCGTGACGTTGACATGAGCCTACTCATTGACAGTGCACGGCACTTTCTCCTTTTGTTCTCTTCGGGCCATTCACATTTCTTGATGCCGTAACTCGGTTTATCTACCGGTTTTCTCTTAAAACCTGTCCTCCTCGCCAATCAGAAATACTCCGACTTACTTTTTGTGAAGCCTTTACCTGAGTACCCCTTTATGGGTCATCAGAAATTTTATCTCTTTGCCAAATATCGTACTCCTCTAGTCTTTTTGGTTGAGAACACCGCTTGAATAAGGTGTCAAACAACTCAACTTTGTTCGTCAGTACGTTTTCCATTTCTAAGTGACTGCCCTTTTCTTCCATCTCGTCTTCGTCGGTCGAGGACTACAGAAGACAGAAGTCTGTAAGGTAATAATGCTGCTGGACTGTGTCATCGACTCCACGGACGTCACACAGCGGAGATCCCACGAGTCTAAAGCTGTGCAGCTTCGCTTTGAAGTTTCCATGGCCAGTGTACAGATGCGTACTGTAGTGATTCATGGATATCCATTTACAGTCCATTCTTGTTGTTATGCTAGGGATCAACTCGTAGGTATACCGGCCCTTCTCCGATGAATCCCATCTGTGCTGCCACTGGTCCATGATTTCATCCATAAGTGTGTCCTTTGAATCTTTGGACAGCTTCGCGACTCGTGATCTCTCCACCGCGAGACCCCTGTACTTTACCAATAAGTCGATTGGCAGTACTCCAACCAACACTGGGAGCGACTCATTTGGGACTGTTTTGTATGCTTTTGCAACGGTCAGCAGTGCCGCCCTTTGAGCACTTATGAGCCTCCTTTTATGTCGGGTCAGTTCGGCCCTGTGGTACCACATCACAGCACAGTATGTAACAATTGCTTCAAAAGTGGCTCTGTAGATAGTTCTGAGAGTCGAGTAACTCAGACCCCAGCTAGTGTTGCCAATACGTTTTAGTTTCTGGAAAACCACTATGGCCTTTCTGGAAACATACTCAATATGCTTAAGGAAGCTCATATTCTCATCCATGATGACTCCCAGGTACTTGAACTCGTGCACATTCCCAACCGGGCTCCCCCCGAAGCGCACTGTCGGTGGTCTCTGAAGCTTTCCCTTTAGTAGCATAGTCTTCATCTTTTCTGCTGAAAATTTCAGTTTGACCGTTTTTGCCCAGGTGTTAATCTTTTCCATGATTTCTGAGACTTTCGCTTCCAGTACACTTCTAGACTTACCAGATATAAGGACAAGTCCGTCATCTGCATATCCAAATACAGTGCACCCCGGTGGAAGACCCAGCTCCAAAAACCCGTCGAACAGGACGTTCCACAGGATCGGTCCGAGGACCGAGCCCTGCGGGCATCCCTTCGTCAGGCGCTTTTTTACCTGCATGGTCTTTGCAGAGTACAAACTCCACCTGTTATTAAAGAAATCTTGAATGACCCTATACAAATTAGCTGGACATTTTTTCCTTTTCATTTGCCACATTACCTCCGGCCACCAGGCATTGTCGAAGGCTCCCGAGATGTCCAAGAACACCCCCATGACGTACTTTTCAGGATTCTCCCTAATAGCCTTCATTACGTCATGAAGGGCGAAATCGGTACCAGTTCCTTTCCTGAAGCCATATTGTTTTTCGCTTAATGTGCCCTCAGCTTCTAGGGCCATTATCAATCTTCTATTGANGCCATATTGTTTTTCGCTTAATGTGCCCTCAGCTTCTAGGGCCATTATCAATCTTCTATTGATTAATTTCTCGTACACTTTGCCCAGCACCGGAAGCAATGTCAAAGGACGATATGATTTAGGATCATCAAGTTTCTTATTGTTGCCTTTATATAGCACTCTCAAGCACCCAAGTTTCCAAGGGGAAGGGAACACTCCATCTCTCAGACAATCATTATATATTCCGAGAAGAATTTTCTTAATCCGAGAGTAGCACCTTTTAAGAATTTCTGAGGTGATTCCGTCCAATCCAGGGGCTTTTCCATTTTTCATCTTATAGATGATTGCTGTTAGTTCTTCCTCAGAGAATTCTGGCGCGTCTTGTTCTTCGGAAACAATTTCCATTTGTTGTCTTTTTCTTTCGTGTTCCTCCCCCTCTTCCACAAGAGAGTCATCCGGAAGGAGAGCGTGAAGCAGGACTTCCATGGATCTGTGCTGATCAGTTATTAGTACACCATTTTCTAATATGCAAGGTGGCGGGGTACTTCTTTTCACCTTGTTTGAGGCTAGTTTGTACACTAGTCCGAAGGGGTCCTCATTTCCTGCTCTGGTTACATACTCTTCCCACGACCGTGCTTTCTTCTTCCGTACCCTACTGAAATAGGCCTGTTTCTTGCGCTTATAGATGTGGAAGAACAGTTCATGCTCCTCCCCTCTAAGTCTGTGGAGCTTTTTCCTTGTTTGGCGAAGATCCCGTCGATCCTCTTCCAGCTCCCTGTCCCACCATGATATGTTAGGGAGACCTGGTGTTGTTTTTCGCAACTGCTATTCACAGGTTTTCTGTATTACTTCCGTAATAGCGCTTACTCTGTCTTCGATTGTGCTATCCAGAGTTTCACATTTCTCAAGCCTACCCAGCAGGGCACGGTCGAAGGCAGCCCAGTCCGCCATATTGTGTATGTATCTTGTTTCCTTATCTTCCAGTTCAGGGATTACCCTTTTCTCTCCATGTATCTCGAATATGAGTCTGTGGTCACTGGAGCTCTCTTCAGTTACCGACCACTTCCTCACATAGTCCTTCGCTTTTGCATTCACCACTGTGATGTCCAGATACGATTGACTGCCATGGGCCTGCGAAACAAAAGTAGGTAGTTCGCCTTCCCTGTTCACTACGTCCAAGTCGTTTGTCAGTAGGAACTGGGCGACTTGCTCTCCGGCGTCGTCGGTGATGTTAGAGTGTCATAACTCGGACTTCGCATTTGCGTCAGCACACATTACTAGTGGATTTTCTCTAAGTGTTTCTGCAATCACTTCCCATCTGTCCAAGTGCTCTTGGACGTCTGTTAAGTTGATCAACGTTAAGTTGATCAACAGAGAGATCTCCAAGCGCGCGTGGGAATGAATGGTCGGTGGAAACTAGAATACTCCTTAATGACCAGCCGGCAAACGAAAACGTCCGCCACGTGGCCTACATGAAAAAAGAAACTGCTGCGAGTCGTGAATTTGGAATGTTTTGTTGCCATCGTATGGTAGAAAAACTGGCCGACTTGTCACTATATTTAAAATATGAGACGTACAAATCTTCCATGAAAATGTGCTATCCTACTAATATTCTAAATGTGGAAGTCTTTAGGTCCTGGAATAGGACATAGGATACTTTGAATCCCGGTAAATTGTACGGTTCCTGTGGAATTACAACAAAATGTAACTCTGCAACGGCTGGGAACGTGACCAAACTCATCTCCATAACGGTTGAACGAATTTTGGTAAAAGGTTGTATGTAGGTACTTTAGGTCCTGCAATAGGACATATGATTCTTTGAATCCCGGTAAATTGTACGGGTCCTGTGGAATAACAACAAAACGCAATTCTGTAACGGCAGACAACGTGACCGAAATATTTTTTTCCTCTGGTGTCAGAGTTTATCAGGCCACCCAAGGACCTCTGAAATGGCTTAACGACTGCTATCAATCGATAACAACCGGGACCGAATATTTAACGTACCTACCGAAGCCCGGAAGCGCTCAGATGTTATGCCACTAAACGGTCACCCATCCAAATGTGTGCCGCTGGAAACGTTGCTTAACTTTGGTGATCGATTAAGATCCCTCAGTCAAGCGCAAAAAGTAGTACATAAATACACTTATTTCTAAAGCTACAAATTAATGAAACTCAAGTTTTTATTTTCATACATTGAAAGCGGAAATGTGGTAACTACGCGATAGTTGCACAGATACACTCCAAAAACAATACCCTACTTCTTGGCTATCGGGTAAAAAATATTTCCTTCCTTTTGGGTTGCCGTAATCAGTTAAAAACCTAGGCCAACATAGAATAATTTTATAATTCTATTTGACATAAATGAATTCTCTTTTCCCAATTTATTTATCAGTGTATACTGTAAACTCAGTTGTACCCGGGCGAAGCTGGGCCGGTTCGCTAGTATACATAAAAAACAAAATCTGTAATGCATGAAATGATGCCAATGCAAGAACAAATAGTTACTAGTTCACTCAGATTCATATAAACTTCGTCCAATAACATAAAAAAGTTACTGATAGCCTTGATTATTGTCTCTGGGGTGAGGAGGTAGAAAAGTAGATATCCAAGTTATTTTGAGCTCAATGTAATCAAAAGATCCCGGGGTCATTAGTCTTTATTTCACAAACTTGACCTCGTAAGTAAATATAAATGTTATACTAGCTGAAGTACTACTTGGTTTACTAACATTTGATAATGTCCCGAAATAAAATATACAAGAATTCATCGGTCGTGTAGTAACAATATGTTTGTGGAGTTCATGTGGCTTGCTCTCACGAAGTTCATTCGTCGTTATAAGTGGTTTGTGATGCCTCGGCAACGATTGTAACTATTTGCGGCGTGACAATTACTCTTCAGCAATCTCTACACATCTTCTTGACAGATTAGTATTTCATGTATTTTAAATACTGCGTGGTCTACCAGTTCTACTGCCATATATTGTAAACAAAACGTCCCAAATTTACGACGTGCATTCATAAATTTTTTTAATTCACGTTGTTCACATAACGGACGATCATGTCAAAGTTCCAGCAGGCACTTATCCAACAGGTTATTGCCCACCCACATACCACACCGGTTTCTTATAATCTGTGCTCCCGACAGTATCCATTGGCCAGCGAGGTCCCCAAGTTTGTCGCCTATAGAACATGCATGGAGCCAACTGGGAGATCATATGCTGGCCTGTGGAGCGCCAGTTGCAGCAACTGTGGGACGACGTTCCACAGCTTAGCGTTTCACATCTCCGACTATGTGCCGCATCGTATCGCCCTCGTGTACATGCACCAGGAGTGCTGCAACAATGCATTTGTTGCACTTTACAATTGCAAACTTTTGGCGGAATAAACGTTTTTATTGTTCTGATTTTGTAATAAATTTTATTTGTATCTTCTTCCCGATTGTTCGTGACAAGTTTCACCCCAGTTCGTCGTTTCCTTCTGGTTGCGGATATTTTTTAAAGCAATTAATGTTCGACATATGTAATATCTTTCTGTCCCTTGGTATCTAATTGAAAGCCTATGAGTGGCGTAGGCGTAGCACGAGTCTCGTCATTTCGACCGCAGGTGGGAATCTGGTTGGCGGCTTTCCTTGGGGACCTACCGTTCCTTCATTCCAGCGTTGCTTAAACCTCACCCCGCCTAACCCTCGTGGGCTCTCAATACCTCGTATGTTGAGCAGCCCAAACCCGTCCACTCCACTCTGGCAGCTAGTTCCAAAGAAATATTTGTAAAACGTAGAAAAAACCTTTACAGTTCATTCGCGGTTACTTCCAACTTTTCTGAAGCCCTGCTAAAGTTCTACTTCCCGTATACTTCTCTTCCTTATAAAAACAAAGTTCAACCGAATCCATAAAATTACACCGAAGGGACAACGCATAGCATTCGTCCGGACTCAGTATAATGATATTTTTCATAATAACTTAGTAGGGGTTACAAATACAATTGTGTTTTCTCTGTTTTAATTCATATTAATTATGAATGAAATAATATGTTATAGATAAAATATAAGGACAGGTTCAATTAAACCATAAATAAGATAGTTTTACGTTAAGAGAAATATAAAACGCTCGTAATACATGGCAAATGTAGGAAATAACCAAGCTCGTGGGGTAATTTTTCAAATGTTAGATTAAAAAACTGTCTGTGTGGCGTTCCTCAAGTCCCTAGCAAAGTTGTCTGTTTTGTTCTTACTGCTTCATCCGGCAGTTGGGGCCAAATTATGATCTTATAGTGACGTTATTGTAGTCCTTTACCATCCCGTGTTCAAGGATCAAAGTACATTTCCACCTCTGTCAGACCTTAGCAGACAGTAAGGCGCGTTGGGCTTGATACACCATAATCTGAAGTTAGCCTGCCTCCAGTAGCATAATGTCATTGATGTGCGTTCTCTGGGCCATTGTGGTCGAACGAACAATATTCGCTTGCCAAGAGCATGCTCTCTGTCCGCTTGGTCCTACTTCGCCTATTACAGCGCTACACACGCTCTGCCTGTGTTCATGTTTACAACGACGTATTCTGACCTGTGTAGACATTACTTCAAAATTACTGCTGAGGAACACAAAGTGGAACCAGCACGAGCGACGCAGCACGCATTTGCATTATCCTTCATTATTAGCCTTTATTTTGTTCTCCCAGCATGGGTACATCGAACCGATTGGTCCAGCCGATACTGTCAAGTTCGTCTCAAGGCGCTGATTGGCTAATTGCAGTCTTTCGTACTGTTTGCAGTTAAGGCTTTTTATTATGCTCCTGAGAATTTTGCTTGGGATACAAAGTACGGATTTTTTTCTGTATGATGGTCTATTCTGTTGTTCAGACATGAAAGTAGTAAATACGTGATCTTTTTTGAGATCATCGTTTCTTAAGGAGACACGTGATGGAGGCTTTCATAGTTTTTCTGATCCTCACAGAAAATCTAATTTTATGTGAAAACCATTCCTGCTAGGGAAAAAAACAATTTTATTAAAGGTAAATATATATAGGAAAAGTTAAAATATGAAGTCGCAAAGAGTTTACAAAAAATGTTGTGTTTGCTGTAAATTTCTGATATAAACGAAGCTTATCTAGATCGAGCTGCGCAGGGTCGTGGAAAGCTAAAAGGCACGAAGAGTAGTCAAAACAAACGACGAAGTATCATTTGGAAGTGGTGTAGATGAAATGTGAAATACTGGCTCCCAATTTTCACCCCACCACCGACCATTTCTGACCGTTCTTTTCAGTCACATCAATACGCGCGCTGTTTGTAAAAGTCATGTCCGAGCCGATGGCATGGCTTTGTGCCGAGTGATGCATGGCCCTGCGCGATTGATATCAGCCGGACGAGAATTATTTACTGCCGTTTAATGATGCGGCCAAAGACTAGCCGGCCGTTACTAGTCAGCGCGAATATTATGTGCCTCGAGTGCTTGCCCGACAAAAGTAAACACGTTACTAGAGAAGCACTTCAATTACATTAGTGTTTTGCTTGAAAAAGTTAAACAATAATTTAATTATTCCTCAAGAGCAATAAAATACAATTATAGGCTGTTTACGATAAACTGAGCACTTCTGGAAGCCCTGCTCTACATCTACTTGTATGCACATTGTGTATTCTTCCGTCATATGTAAAATTAACGTTTTCATGGGCCTGGTCACATCATTCATATTTCGGTTAAAGAAAATGGTAAAATTACTGAAAAAGTATATTTATATTTCAAATTTGCTAATTCTTATATTTACATGCATAAAAAACAGAAAGCAAAAGAAATGATTTTAGTTGTCACAAATGGTTACCTGACACTTTCAATTCTACGTTAAGACATTGAAATACTTTCCCTCCGGCGTCACCAACTTTACTTGGTGCATGCCAGTCAGTGTACCCGTTAAAACACACGCAGGTGGGGACAGTGACATTTTCCAATGGTTGATTTCAGAAGTGGTCAGTTTATTGTCAACAGTCTATTGCGTTATGTTAATTCTATATCAATCATAATAAATATCACATAAGCCTAAATAGCAGCAGCAGCAGTGCTCATAAAAGCGCAAAAATTATCATCAGTGCAAGAAAAACAATTGTGGGACTTCGTTGCCAAACAATTGTCAGTAACACAACCAACCTAATTTCCGTAGTTTCACAACAAACACTTAGCATGTACATATGTGATACTTTACAAACGTAAAGTGTGGTCACCCCAAAAACTAATCAACAAAATCTACACAAACCTGTCGCGTGAAGATATAAAATTACGCTTGGTAATTAGAAACTCAGTTCACATAATCATTACAAACAGCATTAAATGGACAATTCTGTGTTATGCCAGGACAAAGTGACCTTTCATGCATGTTGAATACTAAGCAGTGGCGTTTACATATCACTAAGGTGGAAAAATATCCTGGTTTTCTATGAATATATCAGAAATTTGTTTGCGCGTATAGCTATCTTGCTGCAAGAAAATTTGGAAGAGGTATACTGACGTGGAAATAAATTGACGAGTAATTACACATTGATTAATTGTTGAATCCAAACTAAATCCAGAGATATGGTGTGGATAAAGTCCTGAGGGGAAAATTATTGATTCATGCTTTGAATATAACAATGTATTTACGCAAAATCTGTGAAGAACAAACCAACGTATGACCTAATCTTAAATACCCATTGTCCAATATTTTCCCACGCTATAGCTCTTATGTTGGTATTAATATTACATTACTCTTTTTTATCCTCCAAATTAAAATTTTTAATTACTTAATTCGGTTACGTAAAGAAAGATACAGCCATATAAATAATTTTCCAAAATCTATTTTAAAATTAATTTGAAATAGCGGTTCCTTCAGAGGCCGTAACTTAAGATGAAAAGGAGAAATAAATTAGTTACATTTTTTATCAGCTAAACCCATCTTTAACATACTAGTTTAAACATAACACGAAAACACGATTTCGGGTAATACCGGTAGTTATTAGTTTTTTGCATAAACACTTATAATTTTCCTATGGGGCAATACACGATATGAGGAATTAAAGTGTATCTCATATGCTTAAAATAATCATCACATGTAATGTTTACAAAATGAAGAGTGGCGTACATGAAATAATGCAGTTTTTTGCTATTCTAAGCCATTCATAAATTTTTATGGTCAGAATTACTGTGGGGTTAACACTCATGTTTTAATTCTACAATACCCATACTGAAAAATTCTTGTTTTGTAGCATTCCAGTATTTTTTAAGTTTTTCTAGAGAACTTCAAACCAATGTAAATTTTGAATATAATGTGTCGAGAGTTGCCAGAATTGTGTTCAGAAATTTTAGTTTTCATCACTGAATAAAAATTTTAATAATATATATTCAGAACATCAAAGGGATAAACAGCCGTGATGTATACGAAAACTTGGGAAGATCAACAAGCACGTCCCTCGTATTTGGAGAGGTAGTGGATATACATGGCGTTGTCACTTCTTTATAGATCGATAGGTCTGACGAAATAGTTTTGCGCACATCAGGTTAAACAGATTTTACTATTTTGCTTTGCGACCCTAAATACTATTTCGAAAGAGACAAAATAATGCATCAGAACGTGTTGGGACAATAATAGACGACTTATAACGCTGTCATCTGTTCACGTATAATTTCACTTAATATTTCCCAGTATCATCTCATGAACTGGTGAAACTAACTATTACCTAACTCAACCTCGTTTCTGCTCCATCTCTACTAGATGTTATTGAGAAGAGGGAGTTACGATATTCATACGGCCTATTAAAGCCGCTATTACAAATAATTTTAAAATAAATTTTAAAAGAATTTTCATACGACAGTACTTTTCTTTACGTAATCAACTTCAGTAAATTTAAAATTTAATTACTGGTAAATACAATAAAGCGTAATTATATAATAATTATTAACAGAAGAGTTATAATATTGGGAAAATATTGTATGATGTAAATATACGATTAAGTAAGATTATTGTTTGCTGTTTTATTTTTTTCCCTCATAAGTACAACACATAAATCAATGTCTCTACCTGATGAAATTTCGGCTCATTACTAGGATTATTTTTAATAATTCAAAATAGAGGTTTTAAACAATAGTTTTCCCTTCAGGACTTTCTTTCGACTTAAAACAACTGCATTACCTTCATTTGACTTTCCTGCGGATAGACAAGCCCATACAATCGTAATGCTATGTGTAATTCCCTGCCCAGTAATTGTAATAACAAAGCGAACCGACTGTTATGACAATGTGTACATTGCGAGGCTAATAAGACTCATTCCGACGAAACATCCATAGAACAATATATTCAGTAATGATGAAATACTGCGCAACTGTAATCAGCCTACAAACTTAATGACACTGTGATGCGCAATGGTTCTCTCTATCACTAGCCTCGATCCTTCAGACTACGGGTAAAATGCGGAAGATTATCTTCAGCAATGTTCAACGTTTGGTATTGCACGAACTCATCGTGTTAAGCAATTGTATAATAAAAAGCAAGGACGAAATTTCGATCCGTAAAACTAATGCTCGAATGTAACCTGTTCATAGCTTTTTATTGTAATCAAATATTTTGTTCATTTTTATTAAACATTTAAATTTCGATAATTTATTCATTTTATCGGTAAATTACTGTGTAATTTTCCAAATTTATTTTCATTGACAGTAATTACATTTTCGTAAAATGTTAAGTTTTGAGGCAAAACTCACTATTTAAATTCAGTTTACTTTTAAATGTAAGTTTTGCCAGTTCCATGTCACTTGTAATGACATACCCAACATTGTTATTCATTCGTAGTAAAAGAAGCAGTTAAATAAGAAGGTTGAGATTTTTTCAGTGGTGGTCTCCGACCGGTGACACATTTTAAGGCAAATCTGTTGAAGTCTCGCTGCGATAGAGGTCGTTGGGACTGCTAGAGATTCCGTTAATTTAGGTTTGTTGCTGGTATGGAGCATTTTGATAAGTACTGACATGATCATCAACGGATGTTATCCATTCTCTAACCTTGCTGCATGTGGAAAGCTTTTCATATACAAATAAGGTTTTCAAAGCGGGAAATTGGGCTCGTTGTTAACAACGTTGTTGTGTTGCGTGTAGACAAATGTTTTGGCTAAATATTGCATAATCATATGAGTGCTTCATATTTATGTTAAATAGTTCGCCAGTCATCTTTAAATACCACATATTTAATTTTATTACTATCTGCTGTGCGGAGGCCAACATTAGAAGTAACGATATCCCGCTGGCATAAAATGTGTTCTGCCAGGCACGTGGTTTGATTACGACTATTTGAAAATTGACTCAACAAATTTGTAAAATATTTTTGGTTATTTTTTGTTTTTCAACAGCGAATAATTTTCTTTTCTCCGACATTAGTAATAACTTATAGTTCCGTGAATGCTTCCTCAAATACAACAATTAAATATTTATTAATTATTTTGAGCAGAAATAGAACTTTTGCTGATCACTTCGATGTTTAGATTAATTAATGATTTAATTTGATTATAAATAAAATTCTTAATTTTTAAATACAATTTTGTTATTGGATTTTGCACTTTGGGTAATACATGTAATAGTTATCGCTAACATTATGTGGTCAAGATTATTTTATTTCCTTTTTGTTTTGCTAATTTTTTAATAGTGTATGGTTTTGAATCATGCCACGGTTGAAATTAAAATTGTTTTAATTTCTGATAATTCAGTTAAGCGTGAGTAGTATGATTAGCTTCCTTCTGAGGCATGATTCATGAGTAGGATGCAGGATTCGTCCGCCATCTTGGATGCCGTCACCTCCTGCTCTGTCATTCCCGATGGTCGGAGGCCACTGTCTTGTTTCTAGAACTTTCCACTTAGTCCTCTGCCATTCCACGTAGCTAGTTCATACTATCATTCCATATTTTTCTTTTCATGATCTGTCATTACATCTTGCCTCTCTCTCACCCACCTCTTGTCTTTCTTGCACTTTCTTCGTCTGCCATCTTGGATGTCGTTTGCTGTAGTGCTAGCGGCGCTGTTGTCGTTCATGATCTTTATTGCTGATAGTGTGTGCCACCATCGTCCACCGTCTTGTTTCCACTTGCCCTTCGTTCAACTGCTGCCTGCTAGGGGCGCTGGTGTCGCTCTTGCTCAAACGCCATGATGGTTCTGGAGTTGACCACTATGGGCGCAGCTATATTTAATTTTCGCAGAGCTCAAAATATAGTCTGGTGGAATGTGGGATCGAACTTTTGGACCTAGGGTCATCAGCATGGTGGACACCTTAGACCACTCGGCTATCGGTGCAGGTAGAGAAGTCCGGTCTTAAATTGTAGTATAAGCACTGCAATACCCCTCCTCCAGTAGTGGCAATAATTAGGAAAACTAGAAAAATCGAAAGAAAATTAATTTTAAAAAACATAGATGTTATCCTCACACTCATCACTGCACCCTAGCCGAACACCCGCTCTGGTAATTATAAAATTAAGATAAGTAAAACAAATCTTAAAATTGAGGACTTTATAACATGAAACCCCTTTCCATTACTCACATATCATTCAAGCCAACATAAATTTCAGTAATTTATATTAATTATTTTTTTATTATATTTATTAAGTGTTTTGCTAGTGTTGAAATTGTCTTATATTTTACGTGTGTGATAAGCTGCTTTCACTCGTCACAGTATTTGTGATTGTATATTTGTGTTCATATAGGTGAATGTACATATTGGATTTACACATATATATTCAATTTCAGTCAATCACGTTGGGTAATGTGTAGCGGAACCACTTAACGTAGAAAGAAAAATATTTACATAGCGACTGGAAAGAATTAAAATATCGTAAGTATTGGTGACGACTGGTAAGGCAGACTTTTCAACTTCTGAAATAGAATAACCAGTTTCATACTACATATACACAATGGGGCGGAATTCAACCCACAAACTTTGTGAGGTGCAAAATCAAGTGGAAAATTTACCGGACACTCTCTACCTAAATTGAAAATTAAGAGAGATATAAGCCTACGAAAATCGAGTTTTTAAACTGTATTTTTCCAAAGCATAAGAGACGAAATAAAATAAAAACACAATTCTCCAAAAACTGCCACCGTCTTTTTACAGGCAACTTTTTTACCGTCAGTAATTATGAACGTTCGGTGCTGGTTCGTTGTGTATTATGACCTAATTAACCAAAATGTTCCTCTGGGGCAGCAACCGAAGACTCGTCGTTTTCGTGTAAAACGCACACAAAACTTTCAGCGGCTGCGATACAATTCAGGTTCGCAGGCAATAACAACACTTCCTGCAGGGAATATCAACACTTCCTGCAGGGAATAACGTACTAACTGTTGCCAGAAATAAAAAGGCAGCTTCAGTAATGAGAGCTTATTAACGTGCTGTATACAGTAAGTGTTAGAAATGTTCTCCGCCATCGCCTGTGTAGCGGGCGCAGCACGCCATAGAGACATGTGCATATTACTGCCTACATGCTAGGCACTGTATCGCTGCAGGTAAAGCTTTGAGCACGCTTTATACGAAAATGGTAGGTTCTGGGCAGTTAAGAAGTTGTCTTCGATAGAAGTGTGGCCACCACTGTTATTTTATTTATGAAACGAAGTATTAATATTTTGCTCTTATGTTGAAGATCCCGATAACATAAACCAAATTTCGGAGAATTATAACTCAATTTCGCTTCGTTTCCAATACTTTGCACAAAAAAATATTAAAATCAAAATATTTAAAGGATCATAACTCCCTTAATATTCAGTTTGGACATGAAAAGTCCCGTATACCCCCTCTATTTTAAATAAAGAATCACCTCATAAACGTCATCAGTCGAATTCCGCCCCATTTTGTATACAAAGTTACAAGATAATTATTCCCTTCAATTTTTCTTATAGATGGTTCGCTAACAAATCAGCGCTTTTAAAATCAAACTGTGAAAAATATAACTGCTCCTAACAGCATATATTCTAACGGACGCAGTGACTGGTATGCTCCCAGTTATGTTGGTAGCGAAACACGAAAAGTAATCCCATATCCAACCATCGCATTCATAAACTGACTTTTACATTTGTGGTCACTGAATTTATTTAACATATATTATGTAAATTTTACACAGATTAAAGTAATAATCGGCATGTTGTTTAGGTATTTACTCTCGTTAACAATTTCAAAGTTTTCACAGTTACACTTGTTTGGCGCATGAATAAACTGAGAGGGTCAGTGGCAATGCCACTTCTACATATGGTGGAAGGATAAAAAATTAGCTGAGAAGTAGTTCTTAGGCAGAGCTTTCAAAGGTGCTCAGTTGACAGCCTATAATAAAATACGAATACATTGCCAAAAACGTACTGCGTTAAAAACTCTAGGAATACAATCGTTTGTACTTTTGAAATATTTTGTGAGACCTGGTGTTTAAATACTCATGAAATCAGGATAGAAAACTTCTGAAATTTTAGGATAGCTGAGCATTCGAAAATTGTTCTGCGGGTAGGTGGTTCTTATGCGGAAGTTGAGCGGTCGTGTAACGTGCTGTGAGGACAGGCGCGCTTAAGGTTGAGCACACACCTCGTCGTCCCCTTCTGCCTGCCTCGGGGGTGGGTAATCCCTGTTCGCCAGAAGGCTTAAGTTCTTACAGATTGTTGGTCGCCGCTTAAGACGCCGTAGGTCGCTTCTCCGGCNCTGATGGACCCGGAGTCCGCTGAAATCGATATTCAATAAGAAGCACACAGGTAAGCGAAAATAAGTCCCTATACCTTATAAAATATCCTGTTTTTAAGTATGAGATCATAGCAAACAGTGAGCGCAATAAAACAATTTTTAGGGCTTTGCTATAAAAACTAATTAATTTAGGATTAATATACTTATATCGGTATGAAACAAAATACATCAACATATGGAACAAAATTTCAATTAAAATAAAAGACTAATATAAAAAACATGTTATTTTGTACAAATTACTAATGAAAAACTAAACATATTTTATATAGTTTATTATATTTTCGTACCATTATATACTGTTGTTCTATTAGAATATTTATTTCAACATTAATCATATTTATTTAATAAAATAAATTGTAGCTCACAGTTTCATATACACAAGTTAAAGAAAGAGAATCTATCTTCTAACAGAACAGTAAAAGACTGTCACGTACTATATCTCACTCATTTGTTAAGTAATTTAGACGTATTCAACATAAACCACACAAACTGAAAGGAAGACAAATATTTATTGTCTAAATATATGGATATATTCACATAGGCACTATATAGAGTATAACATACACATTCATAAGGCCTTACTCGCGTGTGTAGTATCTGCAGAGCGTATTAGAAGCCCCCTATAGAAGTGACGTAAACCACAACACCTACATACGAACAATCGGAGTGTAACGTATAATAAGCTGGTATTACTGCCAACTTATTAATTTTCATTTTCATTTCTACTGTAAATTTATTGTTTAAATGTATTATTTGCGTGGCAGTACTGTTGGCAGAATTCTTTTCTATTTAGTTACTCTAAGAGATCGTAATGTTTTGCAAATGTTTGAGTATTTTATTGTTTTCGTCTTTAATTCCAGTTTTAGAGTTGAGTATGGCCACAAATTGAAATGCTTTCAGAATTTTAAATTAATTTAATGTTTAAATACAGTTTTTTTATAGCAGTGATATAACAGATTGCTAAAAGAAATCTATTCAAGTGTAAACATTGATCGATAGTTGGCTGCTTAGTACAGTATGTAATATTTAGCAAGGGAATTTTTGGAAGTGCTTCGCCTATTGTGCTATGGCAAATTCAAAAGGACTGTGTTCAGAAATTATCTTTGTTCTTGGAACTTTTAAGTCGGCATGTTGGATCCTGAAGCTCAGCCGATTTATATTATAGAAAAATTGTTATTTAAAGTGGATCCTATAGGCACGATTTATACAGGACATTATTTTATGCCACCAGTGAGCGAGTGGCGTAAAATAAGAATGCCAGGAATCAATTTGCTTAGTTGCTGTGTGTTCTGTTTGATAGCAATAGCATTTATATCATAATATACGAGAACTTCTTTCTCAAAAATAACTACAGTTCCAGATAAGTAAAGACTGAAATATGTTGAAGATGGCAGCAGCCCGATATATATTATTTTTAATTTAAGCTTCAAGAATTCTGCATAAACCTTTCTATAAAGCCTTCCTTGTAAAATGTTTCTACACTTCCTTCAGAAGTATAGATCTAATGCTTATAACTAAATATTTTTTTAATCTGAGCAGGATTATTTTATTGAATATTGAATAATATTTTCCCTAGTGTGAAAAGATTATCTTACCCTGCCAAATGTCAACTATAATTATAATTATGTTCTGAGTTGAGCGTTTTAAAATTGAGCTTCATGTATTCTTATATCTGAACATTGATTGCCTATTTTTCTTCACCAAACCTTCAAATGCAATAATTAAACGCTCCTCAAAAAGTTAACCGATTTATTTGGTTAGTAGTTTGCTCAGTAGTGGTATACTTTTTTACTATAATTACAGTGTTGATTATTACTGATATATGTTTTATGTGGTCACTCTACTACAAGTTTTACTATTATTTTCACTACAATATACAAGTTACTTATAAGGACAACTCGGTTCGTTAACAACTACTCCCGAATAATCAAGCATACCGCAATACCACAATACACAACACACGTAAAATCATTTCAATGGCGCCATACGCGGGGCTGATATAATACGTTACAGTGGAGCCAATTCGTGTGGCATTTTCACCATATACGTACACATTAATATATTCATTTCAGTGTCTCCATCAAAGTAGGACTTCACAAATAAATAAGCTTATCTGCATTTCATTGGCTCGCATGTGTGGGGCCGTTATATTTATTACAGTAGAGGTGAACAGTATCGCGCTGATGCGGATCGGATTTCTGTGTGTATTCCACCGGAGGGTGGCGTTGGGCAAAATTTACAGCTTAGGTTAAAAACCGGGCCAGAAAACATTCCCACAAATGCTGAATGGGGGACAGATTGGATGATTGTGTTGGCCAGAGGACCAGAACGACTAACTCGGTATTTGCGCAAGCATTATCTTGCTGGCATAACCTAGGCCCCTAATTTTGCAGAAATTACAGCTGTACGGATTTTATCATGTTATGGATAATACCCTTCACTCATCAACATTGCCTGCAGAAACACCAGAGACAAAGGGACACAACACGATTCCAGGTATTTGGTCTTATTTGGTAACCGAGTGTACACTACGAAGGCCATCGCTCGCATGTCGTCACAGGACACGTAAATGGCCGTTATAAACACCCAGGCACGCTTCACCATTCGTTTCCCAGGCGATCCTTTTCTCGACACCATTAAAAGCGGGCTACGTGGTCGTGAGGCGTAGATGGAATTCTAGCCAGCCGCACTATTGAAGCCCATATCCAAGCCAACAGCTGCATATAGTCCTAGCCGACACCACTGGTTCAACACTTTAATATGTAATATAACGTATCACGAAAAACATCACTTCTACAAAATAACATTTCCCTGCCGAAAAGTGCAGTTTGATTACTGGTGGAGTTAGTAAAATATTGCGAGGATTGTCTCCTGTAAGGCAGGTTAATTTTAATTGACGGAAATAAACTTTAAACTCGAAAAATGTAAACACATATTACCTGTTTCCCGTCTTTATCTCAAGCAATCTGTGTTTGAGTTACCTATATCACGAGTTATTTAATGGTAATTTTGAATGGCTTACGTAATATATTAAAATTTCAACACTGACCACCTCTCGTTTTCAGTATCCATTCAATATTCCAGAACCCAGAGGCGAATCTAGATATATCTAAATAATAATCCACGCCACCTTTCTAATACAATCAATTGAAGATAGACACTGTACCATTAGGGGTAAATTTGTACCACAAGAAATTTTTGTTTTAAATTAATGTTTTACAGCCTCACTCTCACGTTGATGTATATTTTCATGTTTAACATACTAATTTACTTCTCATATCTGACTGTTTTATATTTACTGTAATCATCCAAAACGAAATGTTGTCAGCGTTGATTTGTTTTCTGAATCTTATCAGATTTAAGAGTAGCAGTATAGTGCTCATTTTATTATATGTTTGGAAGGAAAATAAAAGTACGTCAGGATACTCGTGTAGCTTGATTTTTTCCCCAGCGTTTTCACAGCATCCATGACTATTATACATGTCACCACCACTGTCTATAATTACTGCGTGTTTTGCGTGGTACATTATTATACGGAACCCGAAATGATAAATTTTTCGCCACANGTATAGTGCTCATTTTATTATATGTTTGGAAGGAAAATAAAAGTACGTCAGGATACTCGTGTAGCTTGATTTTTTTCCCAGCGTTTTCACAGCATCCATGACTATTATACATGTCACAACCACTGTCTATAATTACTGCGTGTTTTGCGTGGTACATTATTATACGGAACCCGAAATGATAAATTTTTCGCCACACTTGGGCTTGTTATATGTTCCGTGTTAAGTGACAGGTGAGATGATAATAATCCCTGCTTAATTAAAGACCATATCATGTGTCACAAGCTCCGGATGTGGGAAGCTGGTGTGGTAAGAGATGGTGGGGGAAGCGGAATAGGATGTTACTAATGCGTCCCGCACGTATTACTAATTGATCATAATTACTTCTTCCAGTTTTCCTAAATACAAGCTATTTATTGTGCTGGTTCCACGAAAGAAACCTACACTTTGCACAATGTTGAATTTTTAAACGTGTCTTAATATTTTCAAAATTTTGTGAAACTTTTAGCGATCACAAGCGCGAAGTATTAACTATTTCGTTTACGTTTGAAAATAATTACTTATACGCTGTGGTAAGTAAACCTTTACGTCAAGTTATATTATATTACCCAACCAAGGAATAGAACCGTTAGCTATTAGAAGCATTTTGTTACTATAGCAGATGACTATACAATATTTTAACAATAAATTTTTATAATAACATGAATAGAGTGCAAGGTATCTAACAAACACACTAATGCGTGTTGGTCGCTGCAAGTTTGTTACACAATAGGTTAATCTCTAGGAATCGGAAGTGCGGGTAGGAACGAGTTGGGATCGCTCTCACACCACACCAGAGAAACCACTTACCACTGGTTCACTGGCGACGAGTGGCCGACAACCGTCCAGCCACGTCGCCGACTGCGCTCTTTCTTCTGATTCGGAGTCCTCATTACACTTCTCGTCCACCCCCACTCAGTCCTAGCGTTATTCTTCCGCTGCTGACGAGAAGCTGTAGATGATATACCACTGCGTCAACAAGGTTATTTTCTGAACACTAGTAGATTCTTGGTTTTGTTGGTCATTATGAAATGTTCTCCTATGTTGATCCACTTCGCTTGGACAACAATCGCTGGCCACATTATTGCTTGTGGTCGTTGCCACTAGCGAAGAGGCAGACGTAACGTCACCAAATTGCTGGTAAGGTCGGCGGTATAAAGTCAAAAAATACATTTTCCTTAATTTTACGGAAAAGTGATGGCAAAAAATTCTCCAGAACTCTGCAAACTCTCCGTAAAATTACGGACCAGTTGCTTTTTCAAAAACACATTTTCTGTCATTTTTACAGAACTTTTCGTGGATTCGCGGAACCTCTCCGTAAATGTACTACTTAGTTTCCTGTATTTACAGTCTCTCAAAAAAGTATTATGAAACAAATCTTTAATTTTCGTTTATTTGGTGTTCTGCTGTGTAAAGAAAATTACAGAAGTATAAACACTTCATACCTGAGCGAGATTTGAACCAAGGCCAAAAGTTTGTGAAATCGTAATTCTAGTCATTCACCTGCAACCTACTTAAGAAAACCAGGTTAATAATTAAGGTGTTTCTACCAGAGTAACATAAGCAACTTTTCCAGTTTCTTATCATGTTGGTGTATTTTAAGTGTTGCTAAGTGTTACAGACGCCTGCTGCTCCTTTTTCATGTTTGAAGGATATGTATAAGTGGAGTTGATAACCTAACTGCTGTAGTGACGATAATTTTCTGTTTAGAGCAACGCACAAAGCTTCGTGTAGACCCGGCATTGTCCGTTTCCGAAAACCACAGCTATAGGAAATACGAAAACTTTCCGTATTTTTGTGTTTGCGGAGTTGAGATCCATTTTTCGTCATTACGGATTTAGTTTTCGTATATTTACAATGTAGACACGGCGAGAAAATATTGTGCAAGTGACAGTCGCAGGTGTGATGTCGTGGGTGTGCCCGATAGAAGGAAAAACATGGGACGTTATGTATAGCAGGCGACATGCGTGTTGAACGGCGGTGAGTTAAAGAAGGTCTGAGATACGACTTCTTCTCCTTCATTTGGAATGACTTGAATCAATTGAATTTAGGAGTTTTAAGTCAATGAATACCTATTTGANGTTATGTATAGCAGGCGACATGCGTGTTGAACGGCGGTGAGTTAAAGAAGGTCTGAGATACGACTTCTTCTCCTTCATTTGGAATGACTTGAATCAATTGAATTTAGGAGTTTTAAGTCAATGAATACCTATTTGAGTGCAAAAAAGAATCGTCGGGTCGTTAATAGAGTGTCTGAAGGTGTCTTTATAGGTCTGACAACCCAAACGTTTTGGTTGCTTAGTGGGCGAGGATTAGCTCTAATGCGCCGGCCGGAATACACTGTAATCTTCACAGCTGCAGATGCACTGACTTGGGGATATGTTTTGGGTTACGAGAGCTAACTCCAGTTGTAGTAATTTGACGTTTGGTGTGGGAAAAGGAGTGTTTGGTTTGGTTGTAAGAAATTATGTAGTGAGCTTTTACATGACTATGGACTGCAAAATATGTTATAGGTTTTTTTTAAAGATGTGGTGTTGATTTTTATGTAGTGTTGTATTATTGTAGTGTATTTTTAAAGTATCGTCCCTGTTTTAAATTTNAAGATGTGGTGTTGATTTTTATGTAGTGTTGTATTATTGTAGTGTATTTTTAAAGTATCGTCCCTGTTTTAAATTTGGACTAGAGTAAAATTATATCAGGAAACGTTCATTTCGTATTATTCCGTTGGGATATTGTAGAGTTTTTAAATATATAGGCGCAGAAAATGTAAACACAATTTTGAGACTCGTAGCTACATAATGAAGTTAAAATTTTTCATTGAACTTATCTGGTTAGATACGTGGTAATTTTAATTAAGTGTAGTATTTTTAAAACATAAAGTGAGAAAAATATTTTATTTAACCAACAAAATACTGGTTTGTATAGTGTCCAACATAAACACCATCTCTTGTGGCAAATAAAATTAATGTAAACTTGACNCAACAAAATACTGGTTTGTATAGTGTCCAACATAAACACCATCTCTTGTGGCAAATAAAATTAATGTAAACTTGATGAAATACCTTTGTCTGTAAAATTATGAACGAAAATACAGCTATGTTCACTAATTTACTGGAAAAAAATATGCATTAAAACTGTTGCAATGTATTGAACGAATAAATATTTTGAACCACAAATAATTAAAGAATAATAGTCATGTTGTAACTANGTCGGCGGTATAAAGTCAAAAAATACATTTTCCTTAATTTTACGGAAAAGTGATGGCAAAAAATTCTCCAGAACTCTGCAAACTCTCCGTAAAATTACGGACAAGTTGCTTTTTCAAAAACACATTTTCTGTCATTTTTACAGAACTTTTCGTGGATTCGCGGAACTTCTCCGTACATGTACTACTTAGTTTTCTGTATTTACAGTCTCTCAAAAAAGTATTATGAAACAAATCTTTAATTTTCGTTTATTTGGTGTTCTGCTGTGTAAAGAAAATTACAGAAGTATAAACACTTCATACCTGAGCGAGATTTGAACCAAGGCCAAAAGTTTGTGAAATCGTAATTCTAGTCATTCACCTGCAACCTGCTTAAGAAAACCAGGTTAATAATTAAGGTGTTTCTACCAGAGTAACATAAGCAACTTTTCCAGTTTCTTATCATGTTGGTGTATTTTAAGTGTTGCTAAGTGTTACAGACGCCTGCTGCTCCTTTTTCATGTTTGAAGGATATGTATAAGTGGAGTTGATAACCTAACTGCTGTAGTGACGATAATTTTCTGTTTAGAGCAACGCACAAAGCTTCGTGTAGACCCGGCATTGTCCGTTTCCGAAAACCACAGCTATAGGAAATTTCGGTATTTTTGTGTTTGCGGAGCTGAGATCCATTTTTCGTCATTACGGATTTAGTTTTCGTATATTTACAATGTAGACACGGCGAGAAAATATTGTGCAAGTGACAGTCGCAGGTGTGATGTCGTGGGTGTGCCCGATAGAAGGAAAAACATGGGACCTTATGTATAGCAGGCGACATGCGTGTTGAACGGCGGTGAGTTAAAGAAGGTCTGAGATACGACTTCTTCTCTTTGATTTGGAATGACTTGAATAAATTGAAGTTAGGAGTTTTAAGTCAATGAATACCTATTTGAGTGCAAAAAAGAATCGTCGGGTCGTTAATAGAGTGTCTGAAGGTGTCTTTATAGGTCTGACAACCCAAACGTTTTGGTTGCTTAGTGGGCGAGGATTAGCTCTAATGCGCAGGCCGGAATACACTGTAATCTTCACAGCTGCAGATGCACTGACTTGGGGATATGTTTTGGGTTACGAGAGCTAACTCCAGTTGTAGTAATTTGACGTTTGGTGTGGGAAAAGGAGTGTTTGGTTTGGTTGTAAAAAATTATGTAGTGAGCTTTTACATGACATATGGACTGCAAAATATGTTATAGGTTTTTTTTTAAGATGTGGTGTTGATTTTTATGTAGTGTTGTATTATTGTAGTGTATTTTTAAAGTATCGTCCCTGTTTTAAATTTGGACTAGAGTAAAATTATATCAGGAAACGTTCATTTCGTATTATTCCGTTGGGATATTGTAGAGTTTTTAAATATATAGGCGCAGAAAATGTAAACACAATTTTGAGACTCGTAGCTACATAATGAAGTTAAAATTTTTCATTGAACTTATCTGGTTAGATACGTGGTAATTTTAATTAAGTGTAGTATTTTTAAAACATAAAGTGAGAAAAATATTTTATTTAACCAACAAAATACTGGTTTGTATAGTGTCCAACATAAACACCATCTCTTGTGGCAAATAAAATTAATGTAAACTTGACGAAATACCTTTGTCTGTAAAATTATGAACGAAAATACAGCTATGTTCACTAATTTACTGAAAAAAATATGCATTAAACTGTTGCAATGTATTGAACGAATAAATATTTTGAACCACAAATAATTAAAGAATAAAAGTCATGTTGTAACTATCTTTAACATGACATAAATTATTAACATTCAGTAAATTTTACAATTTAACAGCACGGAATTTTTATGTTTTCATGTATACATGATCTTTATGCTTAGAGTATATGGTGGCTTAAATAGGTAAACTTCATTATGCTGTAGAAAAATGCAATACTTTTAGCCTGAAAAATATATCACCTGACATTTGCTTTTTCAATTGGCCTCTAACGAAGAAACTGAATCATCAGTAATACCAACTTTTGCAATTTCTTGAGTTAATTTCCTTATTTGAGACGATACATTTATAACATGCCAAAGTGTATTCGATATTTTCGTCCTAAGGACGCTACCTACCAAGCCTGCAAAAACATAATGAGGGATCAATGTTAAAGAAATTCCTTCTCAATGCATCAATTTTTAAGAGCACTTATCCAATTTAAAAATGTCTAACTGACATTTATTGAGAAATGCTGGCAAATAAAACCAATTTGCCATTTTTTTTTTATTTAGCATGACAATTTTTATTTTACAAAACCAATATATATATATATGTATGTTTTGAAAAATTTTAAGCGTGGTTGTATTATCTGAGTACGTTGCATTTAACATTTTTTTTAACTGTTGTATTTAAAATTTGATACTTTGCGAAGAAATTTAATTGACGTTGATGCCCCATTTAAATTTTGCACCTGCAGACTTGTTATACAGAGCTCTTTTAACGATGCCATCGTACTATCAATAAGTCTCAGGTACAACATCTTCCGCAGAAAGATCCATAATATACTATTTGCAGGTTGGGCATGCCATCTCAACGTGTCGTGCCTGTGATAGGCGATAATGGATAAATAAAAACATGACTATGTTAACATGTTTCGCTGATGTGGAATTTCAGTTAAAATTCTNAAATAAAAACATGACTATGTTAACATGTTTCGCTGATGTGGAATTTCAGTTAAAATTCTTAAAACGTTCTCAATTAGAAAAGATTATATACTCTTTAGATATTAAAAGTGTGTTGCAATTTTTACAGTGATGTTAGTTGTATTTTTTTTTTACTTACAGGTTATGCCAAGATAAGTAATATCGTAGACGTAATTCTTATAGGAAAATAATAATTATAAAGGTATTCACTNTTACAGGTTATGCCAAGATAAGTAATATCGTAGACGTAATTCTTATAGGAAAATAATAATTATAAAGGTATTCACTTCAATTAATAAAGTAATTATAATTTACAGCCACGAACCAAATAGGTGTGTGCACTCACTCGGAACTGCGGTCACTTCTCTATATTAATAACGTCACCTCATATAAATGACAGCCCTTATTTATCTTTGAGCTACTCGGATTTAAATTATTAGATGACAGAGCCAATACATACGGCCTAGTTCGATACAGTTTTTTCAAAATGTCAGCAAACAATTTCGTAAGATTGCTCTTCATTGATAAAGACAAGAACATGTCTAGAAATGTACGGTCTGAAATATTTTTGTCGTATTTTTAAAATTGGAATAACATCAGGTAGTATTAGTGTTCCGTTCCGCCCAAATGTATAATATTCGTTGGCGGTAATTAGTGAAGCATGGAGCAATTGTCAGTGGTCACGATGAGGGAAAAATAATTAAATCTCATATGTATGATTTCATTTACTCTGTGAGCCTTCGATATGAGTCTTTAGGGAGGACTGGCTGTGCGTTAAATTTTTTGTTTTCATTTCCCCTGGCAACTAAGCACGGGCCATTCACATTCTACCGGTGGGGCTTGTAACGAACCCGCCGCCTACTGCTGCGGCAGTGCCCCTTGGGTGTTATGCAAGCCAGCTACACTCCAGCGCTAAAGTGGGTGGAGCACTTGCCAGGCGACCACTTTCACCTCGTCCCATTATAGCACCAGCGAGCGCCGGTATTGTACGGTTCCCCGAATTCTCCCCCGTAACGGGCCCGAGCAGCAAGTTTTCTGATTGACATCGATACTCGTAAAAACCAACTGCAGTGTGTGCGCGCTCTCGATTTTTATTACAAGTTCTCCGAAGCGACGTTAAGCCTGATGTTCTTCGCTCCTGCGAAATTCTGCTGCATTTATTCCGCAATAGGAATCATATAAAACTGACGGTATTGAACTTTTCAGAATGAAATATTTACAACCGTTCTGCATCCTTTAATGTGGAGCGTATTTTTAATATTTCACAACAGGAAAAAATTCAATATTTCATGTTTTACATTAAAATTAGAAAAAAACTTAATCTCTGTGTACCTGGCAATAAATAGAATTGGCCGGCAAAGTAATTTTAATAGAAAATATATAACTTTTTCAATTACATATATATTTAGAGCTATGAAACATTTGCTTCTTTCGAGGTGAAGCACTTTACAACCAATCCTTTCACCTTTTCTTGGTTCGTTCGAAATTCGTCCTTCTAAAGTCTTCAAATATGCTTAATTCTACGAAAGTATTAGTCATTTTTAGCCTACTTTTCGAAGGAAATCAAGGCTTATGAGATTACTTTCCTGTCTGTGTCCTGGAAACATGTTTAACGTGAGTAGCTATAAAAAAAACTGTTCTATTGGACCTGGCTCCCTGGCGCCGGTTGGGGGATGAGCTGTGATTCCCACGGGACATCGATGATGTCACAACGCGCTAGATGCGTGGCGCTACGCAAGCCGCTCGTTTCTAAACAAGGCTCTCAAAAATGTGATAGCCTCTGATATGGCCACGCGAGGCTCTCACAATTTTATTCAAAAACATTTATTTTTATATTTTTAAAATTTTTACTGATTATCTACACGAGGCTTTCTTGGACGTAATTCCCGAACCGTTTAAGATGTAGTCGACTAATGCATAACATAGGCATCGACGCATACAAGGAAAATTAACAAATGGCCATTTAAGCCCTATGTGAACTTATAATCACAGTTAACCGTAATTATCGAACCGTTTAAGATGTAGTCGTAAAATTCATATCATAGACATCGACGCAGACAAGGAAAATTAACAAATTGTCATTTAAGCCCTATGCGAACTTATAAGCATATTTGGCCGTAATTCCCGAACCATTTAAGATGTAGTCGTCAAATTCTTAACATTGGCATCGCCCCAACAAGGAAAATTAACACATGGTCATTTAAGCCCTATGCGAACTTATAAGCATAGTATTCATAATTCCCGAACCGTTTAAGGTACAAACAGCAAATACGTAACATAGGCAAGAGGGTGTTCTCCAAGTCTTCCCTGACATCTCGACTGGATCCTACGCCATACTCTTGCGGGATGGTTCTCCGGTTCTTTCAAAACCCATACCTTGTCACCCGACTGGTCCCTACATCATGGGTTATCTCAGAGTCTTCCAAAATACCATTACCATTTAATTCATTCCTACTACATCATATACTTAATGATCCAGCATTTCAAGCGAGAGGTTGTCTCAGATATCACATGCTAGCATTCCCAGCAGGGAGGATTGTCTCGGAGTCTTCCCCAGTCGCAGTGATGCGACCGTATTGTATTTCCTACAGTGGTACCGTGAACCACATTGTATTTCTTCATTGCCGAACACTTCAACGATGCACGTACCCTGCAATAAAGGGTTAAGTCGAAAATGCGACGAAGTGCGCGAAACGTAACATAAAAATTGCTATTATGCACTTCAATAGCGCGGGTATTTAAATATATAAAGGGTGTCACTGAACCCTTCAACGACTCACGCACCCTAACATAAAGGATGACACCGAACACTGTGACGAACCGCGAGGCGTAACATAAAGCATACCACTGTACACTTCAACGATACATGCATTTTTAATATAAAAGGGCTGCGCCGAAAACTTCAACGACGCACGCTCCGTAACATAAAGGGCGACGTCGAACACTGCGACGAAGAGCGCGAAGCATAACATAAATCATACCACCATACACTTCAACGACACTGGCATTTTAATATAAAGAGTGGCGCAGAACACTCCAACGATGCATGCACCACAACATAAAGGGTGACGTAGAACCCTGCGACGAAGAGCGCACCGAATAACATAAAGGGCGCTACTGTACACTTAAACAATGCGGACATTTTAATATAAAGGATGCCGCCAAACACTGCAACGACGCACATGCCCTTACATAAAGGATGACGTCAAACACGGTGGCGAAGCGCGCGAAGCATAACATAAAGCCTACCACCGTACACTTCAACGATGCGGACATTTCAATATAAAGGATGCCTCCGAACACTTCAACGACACATGTACCCTTACATAAAGGATGACGCCGAACACTGCGACGAAGAGTGCACGACACAACATAAAGCGCACCATTGTACTCTTCAACGATCCGGACATTTCAATATAAAGGATCCTGCCAAACACTTCAACGGCGCATGTACCCTTACATAAAGGATGACGGCGAACACTGCGACGAAGCGTGCACGGCATAATATAAACCGCAGCATTCTACTCTTCAACGATGCGGGCATTTTAATATAAAGGATGCAGAATAACTCTTCAAGGGCGCACATACCCTAACATAAAGAGTGACACCGAACACTCTAAGAACGAAGTGTGTACGGCATTACATAAAATGTGCTACCATGAACTTCAACAATGCGGGCATTATTATGCAAAGGATGGCGCCGAACATTTCAATGATGCACGCACCCTAACATAAAGAGTGACACCGAAAAATGCGACAAAGAGTATGANGATGGCGCCGAACATTTCAATGATGCACGCACCCTAACATAAAGAGTGACACCGAAAAATGCGACAAAGAGTATGATTTACCAAAGGGAAAGCTCTGTGCGGCTCCTACCTTGAAATATGTTTTAGATATGATATACTCTCATGGCACCAGTACGCAAAATTCTTGTATGCACTTACATACACATATACAGCAGACCCATCATCACAAACAAACAAATATTAGCCAAGTAAGTTACACCAAACAGGAAGCTCTGCGCGACTCCTCCCGATAAATACGTGTTACATATGCTGTACACTCACGTCAGTCAGTATGCATAAAAAAAATCATGTAAACACTTACAGACACGCACGTACACCTGCCCCACATCTGTTATATGACTTGCTTCCACGACGTATAACATAATACTAACTGATAAAATGCTTAGAAAGTCGTTGTACACACACTCCAGCCGGCGAGAGTTCGCAAATAGTTAAGCTATTTAAATTGTATTAATTGTTTGCTACAGCCAGGCGGTGAGGGGCTTCAGCGACTCCCTCGAAAAATTCGTTTATACATATATACTGAAATGACCCATCTCTATGCGACCCCATTTTTTTTGCCAATGGGAGATTTAGGGATTTTACCTAACATGCTGCGAGAGGCTCTTGTCTCTGGTTGGATACGCAAGGCCAGGGAAACCAACATTGACAAGCTAGTATCGTTCTTCATGGCTGAAAAATGTTTGTATTCATTGCCCTCCTACATGTAACATCTCACATAGTATAAGCATAGCAGTTCCGATTTGTTTATGATACACACCTTCGGCAATCATCACATAAGCCGTTACGCACTAGTGGTGCCTAATATTAGTTATGTTTAAGATGCGATCGCCAAAAAAATCCATAGACATCACTCCTAACATCACGAAACGACTACATGCGTGATTGAATACGAGAGGTTCTTGTAACATTTAATATTTCATCAACACATGCAAACAAAGACTGACCGAGTATGTTAGGCCAAAGAGGAAAAAAAATACATATTCATTACCAGATATTACGAAAGTCCTTCCTACGAGATATACATCACGCTCTTGCAAGACTAGCCGGGGAGAGTTATCTCAGGGTCTTCCCAAACATATGCACAAGAGTTATCTCAGAGTCTACCCAACCATACACATTGATAAAGCATTAAAGGCAATGCACACTACCATGACAACAATAGCTGGAACAGTCATGTCACTACTGTAACATATCATTTTCTAATGCCTACAATGCGAAGAGACATAAATCATAAAGGTAAGCTATCGATGTAATAAACAGAGAATACCCCCGCTCATAAAGGGGCCAAAGAGGTTACGCGAGGCCCTCGCAGGTCTAACATAAAGGCGCTATTATGGGAAATAATCGAGAAAGTTAGTTGTGATGCTACTGCAAGAAGACTTTTTCTAAAAGTTGCAATGATCGTCGACACGAGACTGGATGCCAAAAAAAATTAATTTAATGTATTATATTATCATGTGAAAAATGCAAATCATATTTACGAATACTTTATAGCTTTAAAAGGCATAGCGTAACATGCAAAGTTCTCCTTCCTACACAGGTCAATCAGTATTTGCTGAGAATAAAGCAAACTTTTGACGGGAAGATATCTGCAAAAGATAAAATCTGAACGATCAGCATCATTACAGGCAATGTACCCTACTAAGAAAACAATGGCTGGAACAGTAACATCTCCTAGACATCCATGCCACTACTGTAACAGTACATTTGCATATGCCTTCGACGCAAAGACACATATAAAGCATAAATGCAAGCTGAATCCTCATCACACAGGCTATCGATGTCATATATGCCAAGGCATGTTCACTCGTATAGACAGTTTAAACATACATATGAAAAAGTGCAAATACCTTGTTTCTCTACATACTAGGCAACACAGTGCATTGTCAACGTTAAAAAATTATGATGTTCAGGTTTCTGCTGTACAAAGTATTGATAGGCNACTAGGCAACACAGTGCATTGTCAACGTTAAAAAATTATGATGTTCAGGTTTCTGCTGTACAAAGTATTGATAGGCCTTCATCACCAACTTTTGACCTTCATGTGAGCAATGAACACAAGCCTTCACCAACATGTAGGAAAAATTGTCGCAAATGAGGAAATATCTTTAGCAAAAGTAGCAAAGCATGTCGATATGTGAGATGTAAAACGGCATGAAGCGGTAGAGACACATTAGCTGAATATATGTTTACAGAATGCATAAAAAAAAATTAAATCCCACTGATGAAATAAGAAGATATGCATATGTGTGTGTGTGTGTGAAATTGATGGAATCGGCTTAGTTGTTATTCAAATTTTGAAGATTATACATCGTCTCGAGCGAAGATGGAAAATACGTCAGAAAGCCATTTGTGCTGTTTATGCAAGAAACCATTTACTAGTAGCTGTAATGCTCGTCGTCATGACACTGCTTGTTCTATGAACATAAAGTAATCTAGCTTAGCATGTGAACAGTGATAGTCTCAATTTGGACGACGTGATAACTTAAAAAGATATATNCATAAAGTAATCTAGCTTAGCATGTGAACAGTGATAGTCTCAATTTGGACGACGTGATAACTTAAAAAGATATATTGCAATGTGTGAGGGACTCTCTCCTGTGTCAGCTAAGAGACATAGTGTATTGCCTACATCTGAAAAAACATGTGAAGGGCAGACACCTGCTGCATTGGATACAGGTGCGCTGTCACCCTCGCCAACATCAGACCTGGACATGAACAGTTTACCACAGGCATCAAGATATTCGTGTAACTACTGCAGCAATACCTTTAGTAAAAGTAGCAGTGCTCGTCAACACGAGAAATATGGAAAATGTTTGAAGAAGACGCAATGGGCTTACTGTACTACTTTTTGCTGTAAGTGTGGTCGTGAATTCTCATGTTATGAAGTAGCAGGTGTTCCAGACAGCATTCAACTCGAAATACACGTCCATCAGGTAAAACTATGTCGCGAGTCGTATTAAAAACATGCCAAAATGTGTACATATAAAGCACCTACACCTGTATGTGTTGCAAGCTTACCAAATGAGAATGGGTTTATACTGAAAAATCTGCATTCCGAGGTCATATGAAGACGTATGTTGCAAATTATTCATCAGACATGGTGGACGATATTTGTATATATCTTAAACACATGAAACAGAATATTGTAGATCAACTTACATGTGAGATGGAAAAAGAAGGTACATTAAAATATAATGTATTGTCGGCCTGTAAATATACCAAACCAGAACCACACGGAGATGAATATAGCGAGAGAGTCTTCACAACCTCGAATGTGCCTCTGTATAACACACAAGAAATTGAAGATGGTGTTGAAGCTAGTATACAGAAATTTTGTCACGAGGAAGAAGAATATATGGGAAAAGGTTCCGGTTGGACATTATATAAGATGCATCAGCTAAAGTTGAGAACAAATTTACTAAGGTCACTAGGCAAATAGATGTATGTAGATTGAGGACATGCAATAGAGAATGTCCTGTACGAAAACCTGCAACCTTACAAGCCTAATGTGCCAGCTGACACTTATCCGCCATTTTGTAAGATAGCACCACATGAATTCATGACTTTTTAAAATCATATCTCGGGAAACAATTGACCCATTCCCACCAAATTTGGCAAACAATTATTACTGAGACTGGTGTCCTAAAATTGTATGTTTTCAATTGTTAAGGAACTTATTTTCAAGATAGCGACCGTAATTTTAGGTTGGTATGCTAAATTGTCAAAGCCATGAAATCAGTTGCTTTTTAACTTTGTAAGTAAGCATTTAATAGTACAACTATCAAATGTGTCTACACAGAAAATTTTGTCCGTCGTTTTGTAAAATATCACAGTAAAAATAAAATTTGCATGTCATATCTCTGGAAAAAGTTACAGATTTATTCCAAATTTTGCAAAAAAAAGTTGTTATAACATATCTCGAAAAAAAAAAATTAACCGATTTGTACCAAATTTGGCGAAAAACTTGTACTGTGGTAGGTATTATTCATTTGTATGTTAAAAGTGTGCCAGTCACTTATTTTCAGAATGGCGGCTATATAAACATTTTCACTTTGTATGTTATACCTACGAAAATATGTATTAAATTATAACGTAGCTTTATATATTGACAGTATCTATAACAATAATCAAACGTGCTAATACAAAACCTTTTTTCCCTCAATTTATGAAGATTTCACATGGAAAAAAATTGAGCTTTTATGCAATATCTCGAGGAGCAATCAACCGATTCCCACCAAATTTTACACGTAAATAGTGTTACAGCAGGATATATAAACGTGCATGTTTTAGATGCGGGAGGCGCTTTTTTCATTTGCATTATTATAAATAATTTAGATTAATAAGATAGATATATTAAACCGTTCAACAAAATTCAACCACATTTTTTATGCTGGCAGTATCTATTACAAGCATTGTATACCTATAGGACACAAAAATAAGGAAACTAAGTTCTTATGTCATATCTCGGGAACGAATCACTCGCATTACACCAAATTCCTCACGCAAGTAGTGCTACGGTAGGCCATGTGTTCTTGCGTGTTTTAAGTGTCTCCGACTCATTTTAAAATTGTCGGCACTGTAAATATTTCATGTTAGAGATCCCTAACATTCAAAACATCAGACTGATTACATCCGATGTTGATGACCAGATTATTACCTCCGTTGTGCGGTTGATTGCACGCTGGCTAATGGTACGATGTTTTCTGGGTTCGAGTCCCTGGTAAGTCACAGGAGTATTTGTTATTGTCTCAATACTGTTGCATATCTGCTGCGGTGTACCACAGCGACGCTGTGCGCAAAGTCCACGAACTTATCGACCGTGACCTTGGTGCGTGGCTGCCTACACTCAGGACAACAGTCCACAAACTAAATGAATGTTCTATGTACGTAGATTCATCTACTTGTATTATTTCCTGTTCGGTTNCAGGACAACAGTCCACAAACTAAATGAATGTTCTATGTACGTAGATTCATCTACTTGTATTATTTCCTGTTCGGTTGACGATAGTCCAGACTCCGGAAATATACATTGGCAGAAACACTGCTAAAAACATAAAATTTCAGGATCGTGACTTAGCCGACAATTTCACAATGAAGTTCTCATTATTGTTTTCTCCTTACGTTAGTATTTTTAAATTTTTTCTCCGATTCAATTCTGTTTATATATCACAGACGTTTCTTCCTAGGTAGTGAAAATAATGATCTTACCCTAGTGTAAAATTCCTAGTTATTATTACATTCCTTATGTTATATTGCCACAAAACGCTATACATATGGTGTTATTTTGTTAATATTCTTTAATCATACATTTATTAAAGTTCTTCAACGCGCCACATTGTTTTGTAATTCATCTTCTGCAATTAGAATTACGTTTAAATTTTATCTTTAATTTCATATTTGCCAATTATTAATAGTGGTTAAGTTTAAGCCGGATGATTTAATCGAGGCGCTAAGTGACGTCTGTTGCTTTTTGTGCAAAAATTGACTAGATTTTGTATAAGCGATTGTACCATAACATGGCTATCTCATAATCCACAAACGTCTTCTAACTGCTTTCATTTTCATTGAGGTTATATCTAAACACTTCATCAATGTGTAGTTACCCATTTTGATCAGACAGATAATTTATGGCATTCATAAATGTAAAAACATGATTATTAGAAGAGCCATGTTCATCAGGTTTCTGGATTATCTTGTTAATCGTAACGTGATGGTGAATATTGAAACATTTAATTTTTCAAGTTTAAAAATAACACGAAGTTTCTGATAATATGCTGCTAATATTTTGTGGCAGTTAATATTTCCGATATGTTACTACTCGGTGACAGCCTTTGTAACTTTACCAACGAAATTAATTTTCTCGCATTAACCAATCACTTGCAAAAGTACTCATTCTAATGTTGAATTAATTTGCCTGTATTAAAATTATAATTTATTAGTAATATGTGTGTATACTAACTCCATGCTAATTAATTTTATATAATAATGTTTACTCTTGAGTAAATACCGATATTACCGTGTTTCCTGTATGAACATAGGCTCATAGTCGACACAATGTACATTATGAGGGTAACATATTTATCGACTCATATTTATTTTAAAAAGTATATTTAGAATTTTAAAAAATTATGAAACGCAATATGTAAAGGGGTTATGCAGGACGGATGGTCATAAGATGCATAGTTTATCAGGAAATTGTTTAAAGTGTAATGGGAGTTTTTAATTAATACTTGGTGTGGAAAATGTACCACACACCAGGCTGTAAACATATAAATTCTACTGTATACAGCTGAGAACTTCATGACGCAGCTATGTCTTTCTCGGTCAAGACGTACAGGAAAACTACCACGAATGTATATTAAAAAACTTTGCCATCCCTACTTTCTCAGTACGCGTATGCAATTATGTGGTAAATTTGCAATAACATTCTTAGAGTGTAGGGTAGTAGAAAGACAGAATTTTTATTATTTTAGACGTGTGCGAAACACTCTTGTAGGCATTATCATGGTTTCCTAAAATCACTAAGTAACTGCTGGAATGGTTCCTTATTACAGGCAATGGCTGATTATTTTGCCAGACTCACATCCCAGAACAAGAATTCTTTAGTCGCGGGAACACACAGATCTATTAAACCAAATCCTTTGTTTACGAGAATTCATCTGCGTCAATCGGTAATATTTTCTTGTGGCTATAGGAATGAAATGAAAGTAACGAAACGGATACTTGAATTTTCTGGCTCAAATCAACGGAAGCAGAAAATACTTCCGTTTGGCGCCAAAGTCAGAGCTCCAGCACGTTGAAGTCGCGAGATGTACTGGCGGAAAGTTTCGCCCGCACCTACAACTGCCTCCAGTCGCCGTGGTACCCACACATGTCTCACGCATGCGCGCCGCCAATTCAAGGTCATGCTTGCATCGCAGTTATATACTTTATACAACAACAAGACCATATTTATTTCAATGGTGTTATCAGTCACAAAGTTTTAGTGTCGGAATAGATAACCTCGCAAACAATGCATCGCCATTTCTGTCCTGCTACCCCGTGTAATGGTCTGTCTTTAAGACGCATTCACCTCAAATATAATGTTATAATCTGAGACACATTGTCTGTGTTTGTTTTCTGGTATTTTAACTCGAGATTGTGCTATAATTACGTGATTTATTTTCGATTTGAAAAACAATCTTCGGTATAAATACGTAATAATATCACATCGTTAATTTTTTTATGTCTGTTGCCGATATTAACTCCGAAATCGGCGAGCTGAACCACTTATAACAAGCAGGCAATTTTATTTATAATTATTATATATATATTTTTGGAAGCAACACGTTTCTGACGCTGGGAAACATAAGCGGTGTACGTAAAAACCGGGCCACCTGAGGGTCATTGTATTTGATTGTGACAATGAGCATTTCTAGCTTGCAACAGTGTCACCCGGAAGTGAGTTTGAATTTGCTAACAAAAATTATACAAATAAGTAACACGTGGATATAATATATACTAGATCTGCTTGACGAGTGTTATAGAGAATAGGCTGTTTACGGCAAATTGAGCACTTTTGAAAGCTCTACGCCGAGATCTTCTTGCATGCACAGTCTGTATTCTTCTACTATATACAATATTAAAACTGTCATGGGCTTTATCACTTTGTTCCTGTGTCGGTCAAGTGAAATTTTAAAATTTTTAGAAAACCATACTTAATTTCAAAACTCTTTTTTTTATTAACACGGTAAAGGGATCATTGGTAGGAAAGAGTCTGCAGTAATAACTAATAATAAGTTGTATGATTTATTCACGTACTCTAAACAAATTGTGCATGTCCCAGTATATGAATGTTTCAGTAATACCAACCAATTAACGAAACATCAAAATTTCATCACTTAATTTTACCTTTACTTTTTTACGTGAAAACAATACAGGTGCTTGAGCTAAAGATGCAACAGCAGTTTGATTTATGACACTTTCATGCAAAGCAAAAGTCTTCCAACTTATTACATCAATTTGATTAATATAACTAACACCAACACCAGGATTACTATGTGAAAGTAACACAGCTGACGGCAAACCATGTTGCTGGGTTCAGTCGTACTCGCGGGCGGCAATCAATGAACTGGCGTGGTAGTAGTGGCGCCTCGATGGCGTCACATTGGCGCCAGGAATGCTACGTCCGAGGAACAGTGTCATCGGCTCCAGTAGCACTGTAAAACTTACTTCAGCGCCTTGTGGGACCTCTTCAGGTGTCCACGCTCCTTAACAACTTAACAGTCTTATTTAGGTCCGGTAGACTGAATAAACCTAGCTTATGATGTTATAACCTTGCTGTGAGAAAGATCGCTCCTTCAACACACGGTAAACTGTAATCTGCGCATCGAGGAAAAGGTCACAGACCTTGCCATCGCAAGAGATACAATTATTATATAAGATTAAACCCAAAGAGAAAAATACTGAACTATTGTGCCTTGGTTAAACCTAACAAACATTACACTGAAACGTTGCCTTGGCAACTACATGAATAAAAATAAATTTTGAGCTAGTTAACATAGAAATTGAAGGGTGACCTACCCTAAAATCTAGATAACGAAAACAAAGCTAAACTATCCTATAGAAGAGCTCAAAATGAAATAAGCCCATTTTATTTACATTTGGGTTAAGTGAAAATATAAAGCTTAGAATATATAACCTGAAAATTAATAAACAAAACTGTAACATCATTATTTTAGATAAAGAATTTTAGAGATTTACGTTTTCCAGTAAAGTGGCTGATATCTGGTTGTGTAAATGGGCACTAGCTTATAGGGTACAAACAGACAGCAGTTGCAAATATGTACTCGGTATGAAATTAAGTACACCACGGGCGACACAAAATTTTGCGCGACGCCGAAACCTGGGTTTTGGCAGTCAGTATATCTTAGTGGTCTGTGGGCGCGCGTTTCCTCCAGACAGTACTTTCCATCTGAAGTAGGCACCGAGATTCGTTGTGATAATGTGTACTCGGGAAAGATTCGTCTCTTCAGTCACCATGCATGATTACTCTTCATGAAAAAAAAAATTATCTTTCCTTGGCAGGGAAATATTTTATCTTACAAGAGCCAAAGAAAATAAATTACGAGAAGGGAATTCCCTTGCATCCCGTCCTTTTTNAGGGAAATATTTTATCTTACAAGAGCCAAAGAAAATAAATTACGAGAAGGGAATTCCCTTGCATCCCGTCCTTTTTTCTTCATTCGCACACTGCTCGTCCTCCGACAAACAGAAAGAAACGAGTTGAGATCGTTCTAAAGTAAAACCANGGGAAATATTTTATCTTACAAGAGCCAAAGAAAATAAATTACGAGAAGGGAATTCCCTTGCATCCCGTCCTTTTTCTTCATTCGCACACTGCTCGTCCTCCGACAAACAGAAAGAAACGAGTTGAGATCGTTCTAAAGTAAAACCANTTTTTCTTCATTCGCACACTGCTCGTCCTCCGACAAACAGAAAGAAACGAGTTGAGATCGTTCTAAAGTAAAACCACACATCTTGTTAAAATCTAAAACTTTATATTTAATAACTGTTTAGAATTGGAACGTGAACATATAATTGCTTATAGCGAGAGGCATATACCATAGAGTTTACGGAAAAAAACAATTATATTCCATTTTACGGGAATTGGCAGCAGGTGACCAGGCCAAACTAATTACAGCAGTGTTACAAAAAATGTTTCACTATAATTTATTTATAATACAGAGGGAGTATAAAAGAATACCCAAACTTTTAAATTTCTATAATATCAAAACCAAACAACCTACAACCATGATTGACCAATCAAATGATGCGTGGAACCGTGAAGTTTGTTTACAATACATTCATAAATGTTCAATGCGATCACCATGAGCGGCCCGAACGACATCTATGCGATAATCAAACTCGTTTCATGCTCTTTTCAGCATGTCTGGTGTTAAGGTTTGGATGGCGTTCGTAACTCTCGGTTTGAGGTGGTGAAGGGGAAGCGAGCTCGCATTCGACACGTCAATATAGACCTTCGAATTTGGGGTATTATTTTATACTCACTCTATATATAGCATTCCATGTTCATTATTAATCATCTACCTACCCCTCAATCCGTATGCCCTGTAGGCCGTGAATGTGAGTTTACTTGTTAGCTGCTGGTTTACGTTAGTTTAAGCATACCAACCTCCCTCAGATTAGTCCGCTGGCAAAATTCGAGGGAATCGCACTTAAATAATTCAACCTCAATACTCGCCACCTACGTTCAGCCTTCTTAGAGCTCGGTTGTACAAATATGCGACTCTCGACCAGTAATTAAACAGCCCACTTGCCAAATATTTCCACATATAATTTTTTGACAAGTAATTCTCACGTTTAGAGAACAAAAATGGGTTATACGTGCATAGGTCCTGAAACGCTTCATTTCCTTGCTCGAGCTCCACTTCCATCACTCTGTTTACGTTTTATGGTGCGCATGGTAGGCTGTTTTTGTATAGAGAATGTCATAATCGCTATGTATTCAGTGTTCTGTTGTGTACCGTGTAGTGTAAATAAGACCTGTGACGTGATTCCCAAAAAAAAACCGCCCGCAAGCCATACTACGCAAACTGAGATGCGGAAGCTTTAGCCAGGAAGTTTAGCATTTCGGAAACTAGGTTCGTTTAAAGCGTTTTCAAACCAATAATTGTGAGGAATTATTACTCGCAGTCATGACAAGTTTTCTTATGCATTTTGTATAATGCAACTATCTCTCTTACTTTCTCGTGTTTTGCCTGCTTTTTCCCGACCGGGAAATATTCTAAGCAAATGCCAGAAAAAAGAAAAGAACCTTCTAGTAATCGTGGCTATAAACTTCACCAGCAATCATGAGGTGAACAATTAAAATTTACCATTGCAGGAGGAGCTGCGGTNGTGTGTGTTCACAGCCTCGAATTTGTGGAGCAGACAAAATGGACAGTTGAGACCATCCTATGGACGTTGCACGCTCGTTTGTGGGTCTCCCTACGACGATGTTACACCATTAGAACAATGCAACACGGGACGTGGTGCTGAAACAAAAGACCGCTTGTCACCGACGTTGCCCAAGAATACGTCCCACAAGGGAAGCTATCACTATTCCCTCTGTCGTTGTGCCTCGATCCGCAGCCACAGAGCCGTCAATGATTCAATAGCCTGGTCCAGAGTTTGATGAGAATGTTGTAGACGTACCCTCGGAGACTAGCGTGTCTATCAGTGATGTCTGTGGGTCGACACGTTCGGTTAACGTAGCAAGACGCGGCCTTAGGTAATGTTGAAATACTTCATCATCTGAGTGATGGAATAATATCATAAATTTGTGGCCACATTATCAAGTCAATTTGGAGTCTGTTAGAACAATAGAAAGTTGCATTCAGCAAACATCGTATATTATAATTTTTGATACCTTTGTGTACATTTTTTGAAACAATTGAAGGAATTTTTACATTTCCTTTTACGTTATTTTTAATTTTAACTATTAAATAAATAAATGATAGTTTGATATAAATGTAATGCTTGAAGGTTGTAATAAAGGCCTGTATCATGCGGTAAGAATGAGTATAATATTGTTACAAGACGTAGAGGGGCGTATTCGAGTTCGTGAGATACGAAGTTCTTAATAAAAATAAAAGAATTACATTTGATTTTTTATTTATTCACACTACTATTACTTACAACATTAAAATAGCTGTATCCACGATTGCTCTTGTTGTTCTCAGTGAACGCACTATTAAATGTCTAACTAAATTATAATGAAAGCCCTTATCAATGACATATATATTGATTACAGTTACTTAACTCCCTTTCATTATTTACACATATTCAATATATCTATTGTCATAATTCCAAATGTCTTAGAATCACGCATCTAGTTCAATAGTGCCGCCCGCCAGTCTCACCATCACTGTACCGATGCTCGCAGTCCGCAGACTTCACTCCCGCTGGTCGCTCTCGCCGCCACTCGTCGCTCTGCTGGCTCGTCGATTCGCTGTGTTCACACGCCTATCGCTTATGGTCCCACAATCCTTTAAACTCTATACTGTTGCCCCAGAGGCCCATTTAGGCTTAAGTATTCTCGATCTAAAGGTTCCCCGCACCCCGAGTCTCGCTGAGAGAGACTAGAGAAATCACCATATAATTCTTTCGAAGTTTACCTCAGAAATTCAATCCACTGAAAGCCATAGTCATACGAGTCGTGATAGGATTATCGCGGCGTTGAGCAACGGCAAACGGCGGCACGCGGCGGCTTGCCTTTGTAAACTGCCACACGCTTCTCTCATTTAAATCTGTCCTTGGTACACTGTTTCGCTCGCTCGAGTGTAACGGGGCAAGGGAAGCGATGCAAAGCTACATGTAACAATATTGAACAGAAATGGATGATGGGACTTGCAAAGTGTTGAAATAATAGCATATCAAAATACTTTAGTATAATGGCAATACTTGTCAACAACTGCATGATGTAACACTGTCGACAGGTGATTGGAAGGTCAAAGTCTGCATGGTATAATTTTTCAAGTTAGTGACTGGCGATGCACGTCACGTTGCTTACGCGTTATTGGCCTTGTGTTGTGAGAATCATAAAGTAAATTCGACCCTGGGACATAAAGGGTTTCAAAATGATTGTAAATATATTTTTTATGGGTGTATACCTTTTCACAAACAGCAGCTAAAATATACTAAACAGTTAAACTCAATTAAAAATATAAAGAAGTATGTTTTTCTTTATTTTAACCTATGTGCAAGGAAAAAATTAAATTTTCAGTAAGTATGTCTAATTCACGATTACAAGGCAATGCAGAATTATTAACATATAAATTTTAAAAAATTGAATAAGGCTGAAAATTTTACAGCAGAAAAGAAACAGATATTCATCAGGTTTCTTTGAAATTGGCATTGTTTTTCATCAAATAAATTATCTTGAAAACCAGCGAACAGATGTATATATTTTAGATTTGGCATACGTAAATCCTACGTAGCTGAAAGTTCGTGATACAGAGATTTCGCATAATATCCACCGAGAGCCGACTGAGGCTGCCTCGTGTGCACGATAAACAATATTTCCTACGTCACGTTTACATATTATCAGAGCGAATGACGCCGCAGTTGTGGAAGGAATGGTGAACAAATAAGTAACGGAAGAGATAGTAGAAGAATGGAAAATATGCAAACCATAATGTCGATGTAACCGTGTTTGTTTATATCTGTGGTAAAGCGAACAGAAAGTGGCTTAAACGATTGAGGTGTGCACTCGCTGGACCGAGTGAAAACGAGGAAGGGTTGATTTCATAACTTCATATGGAGTTTTTGCGTAATATTTATATTATTATATTTTGATTTGTTCTATGTTTTTAAAATTAAACTATATTAAGGTACTTTATATGTTGAGTAAAAAAAATAGTTTCAAATTAACTAAACGGGGAAAAAATTATATTTTTTTAATGTATAATTACTGTAATATCTTGTTTTCTCTACTTTCTTGGTCAGTGTCGACAAATGCGGGTCATCTGCCAAGGTCAAGGTCAAGGTCAAAATAAGTTTACCCAAGCACGAGGTTCAATACTCAATTCCTACGTAGATGACTCAGAACTGATTATTTATACCACTCTTCTGCCCAGAAGACTCATTAGTGTCCACAATCAACTGTTTCTGAAAATCACGAGAATTAAAAACGACTTTCACAGGCCAATGCTTTTATATGCCCAAAATCCTTCGTTAATATCCTTTCGAATAGTTCTCGAATATTACAACACACAAAGGAAAAATTTGCTTAAATGTCAATAATCCGATTTTATACTTTATGTTTAGTATTTGCAACCGCCATTGCTGAAACTCAATCAGCTCGTAGTTACTGAGGCTAACTCTAAATACGCTTTCATTTCTCTGACTGAGGCTACTGTTGCGACACTGTTTAGATAGCGCTCCTCCAGCATTCTTATGTTCCGTTGAGAAACGGCCATTAAGGACCTCCGTAGTAAAAAAAATTGTAAACGCCTCACGAGTGACGTCTTTCCTTAAGGGAGCATTACGACGGCGATGGAAAATAGAACAAACAAGCTTCGCGCGTATTATATTTCCTCAGAATTTTAAGAAGTGAGATATTTAATATAGCAATTCTTTCCGAAAAGATACAACATTGTCGCTATAGTTAAAACAGGGTTTTACAGAAGGATAAATATCGTAAACAGAATGCTAGTTACAACGATTTATGCTGACTGACACATTTCAATGACATACGCGTTTCAAATTTTTTTTAATGTATAAATTGGCAGCACGACTTTCATTTCTGACCTGAAAGAAAAATTTTCTTAGAAATATATTTTTTTTTCGCGAACTAGAATAGACACTCATACAACTAGGGAGATAACTCCCTGGAGTTAGATTCTTCTACTACATTTCAGGCTCCCCGGAACGTAGAAAGACATTACTTGAAACTGTGAAATGTACGTTAAAAATTAACTGGTTTTCAGTGCTGGCTGTATGTAAATTCGATTTCTGTCAGCTAGAATCAACGTTTGTGCTCACCTTCTACTTCCCTGACTGATACACAGTGATGTACAACGTTTTCGAGATTTCTAGTGTTGTATCACTTTTTTGTAATGAGCAATGTATTTTATTTTTAATCTGGCTAAAATAAATTTCACTGTAGTTAATAGGACTTTTTTTATTTAAAACGTGTTTATTATAATTAACGCACTCAAAAATAAAATACCTAAATTAAAAATTAATCAATTTAATGTATATCATAGAAAGCACGTGAGAACGTGTCAATCACCAATAATGTGCCATTACAGACTATATGAAAAAATAAAGCTTTTATATTATATCTCAACAACTACTCAGCTGATCCTTGCCAAATTTGGCACGTAAATAAAACTATGATACCAGGTGTAAACACATGTGACATAAATGGATAAGACCCTTATTTTCAAAATTGCAGTCACAACAATTTAGCTTAGTAAAATTTCAGTAAGTATGTCTTATGCACGATTACAAGGCCAGCCCTCTAGGCAAATACCTACCTCTAGATGTCCTTCCAAGATGAAGGTTCAACCACCACCACCACCACCCAGAGTCCGACCCGCAATCAGCACGGCCAAAGCCGGGACTTCACACAGATCGACATCATCAAATAATGATATGTCGTATCTGAGGAAAACGTTAACCGATACCTACTAAATTTTACAAACCAGTAGCGCAATGGTAGGCCAGAATAATTAATGTGCTTTAAGTGTGTAAGGCATTTATTTTCAAAATTGCGGCTATATCAGTATTTTAGGCTATTATGCTAGTATATCTACGAAACCTTGTAACCAATTCAATATAACTTTGTATACTGGCAGTATCTCTGCAAGTATTAAATTAGCTAATATGTAAATTCTTTTTTCCAGCATTTCAGAGGATAACACCACATGTAAAATAAATATTTTGTGTCCTACATCGGGATTCCTACGAAATTCATGCGACAAGTCACACTGTCACAAGAATGCCTGCGGGGCGTATCTGAGTTCGTGAGGGAAGGGGGTCTTGATAAAAATAATAAACCTAAATTATGATTTTTTTAATTCACACCGCTAATATTATTTACATTAATTTATTATATATCCACTATAAATCTTTTACTTCTCAGCGAGAGCAATAATTAATGTATATTTCAACTCTAATTAACGTCCTTCCAAATGTATCTGTTTGGTTATGCTCAATTAACTCATACTCGTCACTAACACACGTTCAGTTTGTCTGTCGCAATCATTTATAATGTATTTCACTCACGCATCCAATCAAATAGTCCAGCCTGCCATCCGCACTATCCGCTGCGCTGATACTCGCCGTCGCAGATATTCCTCCTGCTGGTCGCTTCTCTCGCCGCTCGTTTCGCTCGTCGTCTATTCCTGAAACTCCGGCCACTCATCCACATAACCACTCCCCGACACGCTTTTTTATCACTCGCTCTGACTTCTGGAAGGTTCAACGCGTCCCGAGTCACGCTGAGAGAAACGAGGTCAGTAATCCAGAGGATTCTTCATATGTTACAAAGACACCCGATACCCAAGGTCAGGAGTGGCACGCATCCTGATAGGAACAACATGCACGTTTCCAAACATTCCTTTGTGAAAAGCCGCTGCGTCTCCAGTTGCAACTGATAGCGCGCGCTTCAATAAATAATCCTGCGTCGCACGCTTGCAGAGCGGGCGCGTGTAATAATATGTTTGTTTTCCATCTACGGAGAAAAAATATTATATAAGGGGTTAGTCAAATATTTTCAAAATAATAACCACGGTAATATATTTGCTTAGTATGTCACATGTCCCAAACAATTTCAACCGAACTTTTTATGCTGGCAGTATCTGTGAAAAACATTAAATGTCCGTCATTTATGATGATTTCTACATCATACACTGAAGAGCCAAAAAGACTGGTCTAGGCGTGCGTATGCAAATAACAGAGGTTCCAAACCAATCAGAGAAACGCGATGCGGTCGGCAGCTAGATCAGTTACTGCTGCTACATTGGCAGGTTATCAAGATTTAAGTGATTTTGGACGTGGTGTTATAGTCGGCGCACGGGAGATGGGACATAGAATCTCCGAGGTAGCGATAAAATTTGGATTTTCGCATACGACCATTTCACGAGTGTACCGTGAATATCGGGAATCCGGTAAAACATCACATCTTCTATATCGCTGGGGCCGGAAAAAGATCGTGAAAGAACGGGACAAACTACAACTGACGAGAATCATTAAACGTGACAGACGTGCAACCCTTTCTCAAATTGGCGCAGATTGGATTTGTGGACTGCCCTGCAGGATTCATATTGTGAAATGCATCCTGCATACCTTCAGACATTAGTAGAGTCCATGCCACGTCGGCTTGCGGCACTTCTGCATGCTCGCGGGGGCCCTACACGATATTAGGCAGGTGTACCAGTTTTTTTGGCTCTTCAGTGTATAATACGACAAATGGAAGTTATAGTCCCTATCTCTGCGACTAAACAATCAGTGCCTACCAAATTTTATGTGCAAGTAGTGCTATGTAATGCCATGTAAACTTGCATGATTTAAGTGGCTCAGACACTTATTATCAAAATGACGGCCTCGTAAATATTTCAGGTTAGTTAACCCTATCTACAAAAACATTACACTAATTACATTCGAAGTTGATGCTCCGAATCCTACCTCCGTAATGCCGTTAATTTCCACGCTTGCTTGTGATGCGAGGTTTTCTGGGATCGAGTCCAGGAAATGTATGTGTGTATTTGTAATTGTCTCACTACTGCTGCATATGTTTCTGGTTCCGTCTCTAATGACATCGCTGCCACAACGAGACGTCGATGCCTACATATCATCTAAACTCTTAAGAACTTCATAACAATATTTTTTTCACCTACTGTATATAGAATAAAGTCTCATCAGTAACTTTTTTTTAACTTCTGTATTTACTTGTTTCCTTCAAATTACTTGGGGAAACGGTTACGTGAATCCTGAAAAATTTACCCATATACACGCCTAAAAGATAACAGAAATTTTAAAATCATCGTCCTACTTTGCAGTGACTTACAACGTCTTGGGGCTGTCTGTTTTCGTTCGCAAGTTCGATAATACAAAAGTTGGTTTTTAATATCGTCGTGAATACGCAATTCATTGACGGGGAAAAACAGTTAGGTTGTAAGAAATATTCCCTTTATATATCCGAGTGTTAGGAAGTAAACAGTCGCTGCGAGGACGTGTTGTTTTGTTGTTGGTGGATGACAGACGCGCGCGTACAATAATGACGAATCGTGCAGTGAAAATCAATTGTCCGTAGTCGGCACTTTTCTTGTTTTATGCTTCAAATGCTTACACAACAAATGGTTGCGCGTTCCAGCAAGATGGCCAGTTATTTAATGGCAGCCGGCACGATTCCACTGGTCTGAGCCTTCACAAAATCTCTTGGCCGGCGCTGATAAGTCAAACACAGTAGCTGCTAATAGGAAGTCACCGTTATCAAACGTTACTAAGCGCGGTCAACCATGCAGGAAATCTCCTTCTCGCTATCAGCAATTGCGATTCACAACAATATACATTTTTTTTATTACGAAACACAAACAAAAAACGCTCATTGGGACCGTGTTCATTCTTGAATTTGAAGTAAATTAACCTGTGCGACACCTAAACATGTCTCGAACCATTGTTACAAAAATGTATTTTGTTGCACGTCAACTCTGAACTGTTAATAGGCCCTGCTGTATGTGCACACACACGTTCTGTGTAAATATATTATGTATAAGTATATATAATACTAAAATATTCTATAAATTAATTTGTTCAAATTTCATTACATTTATTTTTATGATAGTACTTTCTATTAGTCAATTTTTGCCGGGTTCTTTTACATTAGTTCATTTTTTACTGAGCTCCACTCTCGCAACTTATTTTCAATTTGTGTCTGTGTATGACTAATAAATTTATTATTCTTAATTATTGGTTCCTTTTTTATATATTTATTCTTTGTTTTATTTTTTTGCGTAGGCGAAGAGTTTCAGGAGCAGTCTTACATTTAGAACACAATACATTTTAGAAAGAAATGTAAAATTATAATTTTAAGGTGAAAAACACTTCTTTACTTTCTTCTTTTTTTATAAATATGCAAAAAAAAGTCTTCATTAATAGGCCATCCTATAATACATTGGGGAATTCGCGAAAATATACTTTAGACTTTTCACCGCCCTCTCCTCCTTACCACTGTGCATTTCCCATAAATTCCTTATTAAATCATTGTGGACTGTATAAACCTTGGCGTTTCAAGTAAAATGTATATTGCCAAATCCACGATAATAGATTTTAGCTATTTTTAAATACTCTGAAAATAGAATTATAAATCACTTAAATTTAGTTTTTAAGCTATTTGTATTTTCAGTATTTTGAAATAAAGGGCACGGTAATATATCATATAGATAAATATTTACAGCGAAGCCTGACAAAAAAAATTCCCCTTTAGGGAAAAAAATTTTTAAATGTGGAAATTGATGTTTAGATATTCACCTATTATTTTGAAGCAAAACACCCGGCGATAATCTCGTCGGGTTTAACAGATAGTGTCGATTCGTTGTAATCGAATTTTACCCTTTTCACACCCTCAAGGTAGAATTTCGAAAAAAATCCGTCCTTTCAGAATCCTAAGATTAAGTCAGCCCAAACGTTACATGGTTCTGGAACCAGCGTTTTAGGCTGTATGTTGACAAGTTATTAAGTCAGTGGGTCAGCGGTTGCCGTTCCTTTAATTTACATAGATTTTCTTTAATTCCTTATGTATCAATCGTATTTATAAATATTATAATTATAAATAAATATCACTCTCAGATTCTGATAATTGTGTACTTAATTTATTGGTTCACAATTTTTCTTTGACGGCGCAAAATGTGTAGGCTGCCAGGTACTCGATTAAAATTCTGGAATACCTAAATCAATGGAATGAAACAGTAAACTGAATTGGACGAAGATATTTCACAACTCTCAATGTGAAAAGCGACAAATGTATTGTTTTATTGCATTAGCTCCCTCCTGATATACCTCCAGGTTATTCCAGAAGTTGGCAACGTAAACACTCAGAATTTCAGCGAGAATTACGTTCACAGGTAAGTCGTAACCTACTATAGTCAGGTCACTCCGTCTCTTAGGTTTTGCTAAGCAAAACCGCGTAAAATGCAACTTATCATCTAAAGCGACGTGACTAACCGAGCATCGAAATCAAAGAAAAATAAGCGTATGCTGTCGCGGTCACGGCAATGGGTTTTAGGTCAATACATCTGCATTAGGAGGAAATCTTTTCTTTGGAGTAAGGCAATGAAATGAAACTAACGAAATAGATATTTGTCTTTCAAGGCTTAAATGGACAAATCTTGACTAAATCTTTCGTTTGGAACCAATATCAGAGCGCTGGCACATTGTAGTAGCGATACATACTCCCAGAAATGTTCGCCCACGCCCAAACTTTGTTGCCAGTCGCCGCGGGCCCCCACCGGTACCTCGCGCATGCGCTGTGCCAACTAAAGGTGATGCTTGCGTTGTAGTCGTATACCCGAACGAACGGGACCACATTCTTCTCAATCGTATTATTATTTCACGAAGTTATAGTGTTGGAATGGATCACCCCGCAAACGTTTAACTGCCATTTCCATTCTAGGGGTCGACTCTCTTTCTCTTCTGTGTTCTCGTTGCAAGTTTGGTATATGTCGCGCACGGTAAAGTGAGCACTTACGAAGCCCTGGTTACTTTTCCATTCAGCTATTTTATATCCTTTAACCACCTTTTTAAATAAATACTGCCATGTAAGTAATAAACATAGTTTGTATGTTCCATCGCACTCAAAAGTTAACGTGTAATGCTATATATAGTATATATATATATATATTCTATTATTCCGAATGAGAGGGCTTTCAAAAGTGCTCACTTTACCGTGAATAGCGTAGTTNAATACTGCCATGTAAGTAATAAACATAGTTTGTATGTTCCATCGCACTCAAAAGTTAACGTGTAATGCTATATATAGTATATATATATATATATATATTCTATTATTCCGAATGAGAGGGCTTTCAAAAGTGCTCACTTTACCGTGAATAGCGTAGTTTTGCAGCTTTGTAGCGGAAGTCGTTCTATCTCTTCAGACGNTTTTGCAGCTTTGTAGCGGAAGTCGTTCTATCTCTTCAGACGGGTGTCCGCTGCATATCGTGGTTTTAACTGGTCTAGCTATGTAACTGAAACTTCCATTAATTATACTGTACATCAAGCACAAGGATACAGTAACTGCCCAATGAGAGACTAACGATGCTCTTTTTTTCTACGAATGGAGACAGTTGCGAACACTCGCGCTACAGTGCGTAGTAAACAGTAATCAAATAAATACATAAATGTAAATATCGGGCTTATTGCCCGGCAATGTATTTTCACAAATAGTCAGCGAGACTATTATAAAATATGTTTCTGCAAACACTCGCTTAATGTTTTCCTTTTTCAGGGACTCGGGACAATGAAGACATTTACGCTGGTATTCCTCTTATTCTTATTAATCCAGCCAGATGTATTGCCCTTTCTTACAGGTTTCAACAGTGCTTGCTGTCAACTTCCCGCCTATGCAACTGGCCACTCACACAAAATATATGATCACTTAAAACATGGTGCGCTATAAGTACATACTGCTGTTATTTGCTTCAATATTTTTTTTTCTTAAAATCAAAGATGTAAATAGAACCTCAACGAAATTATTCTCTTAGCATATTTTTTTTTTTAGAAATGACTTATCCTTCTTCTAACCGCACGTGTTTACGTCAAATAAAAACCGGTGTGAATGCGGAAGGTGTAAGAATGGTAGAAGTTAGGTTTGTGCAGCGCCTGACAGTTGTGACGTGTCGAATTCAATAATCCTGCCCCCCCCCCCTTTTTTTCACCATCCCCTCCCTCCGGCACGACCACGCATTTACAGAATATTTCACTGCATGATTCATGCAACACTTTAGTTTGTCAATATTGTTACGCGCCTACTGCCGCACGGGGCGCGGGCACTATGCGCAGACTCTGCTCTGTGGGGTGTGACCCACTTCTACCCTCCCCCATGCCCGAGCGGGTCTGCTCGGGGATGATTGACCGATGACCTGTCTGTCGTCACAGCCCCTCCTGCCCTCTGCTGGAGAAGCTGACGACTTTAGAGAATGCGCAAGAATATTCTGGGATCTAGGACCCTCGGCGTAACGCGGCAATTGGAGAAATATTGCAGATGTTCAAGGGTCGGCAGTCTTTTGGTAGAAGCCATTTTGGCTGAGTGCAGCGACCAACTAAGAGGACGGATGACGATGGGAGAATGCGATACAACGGCGGACGAGGTGTTTGTGATGCGAATGGACGAGTGGGCGTGAAACCCGACGAGTAAAAGCTACTGTGCATGAGAGCGCTCTGAAAACTGTAGAACATTGCTGACTGGTGGGGCCTGGACTGAACTGAGGTGATACGGATTTTATTGTAAATATTTGAAATGTCAAACATGGACATATGATTTATATATAAAGTCATTCATTAGGTTTCTATACACTGTTTATTGTGACTGATTTTAGTTATTTAATTACATAAATATATTTGATCTAATTTTAAAGTGTACTCGTTGAATTTATTAAATGTGAATTGCAAGATTTATTAATTTATTGTAAGATATTGAGACGAGGATATTCTGTTTGAAATTATTTTTAATAAATTAGGAATTTATAATGAACTCTTTTATTAAATCAATATCTCCATCTCTTAACGAACCTGGTTTAGCCCACTAACCGAGAAATGTAACAATAATGTTACATAATTTAAATATACTTTGAAGGAATTCTACGACATAAGCAGCGGAAAAGGCTTCCAGGTTAAATTTTTGGGATCATAACGCATTTTAAAATATTTATCCTAGCACAGCTACAGTAAAACTACGGAAAAAAATAATAAATCTGTCACAGACATAGTAAATACGCGCCACTTGAAGCCAGTATGCTTACGCAGAAAAGCCAGAAAAACGAAAGCCAATAAGTGAGCGCTCAATGTCCTTAATGACCCACACTCAGTCCCGCCGCCACCAGCTACCCAGCTTACAAAACACCTTATATTCGATATAGAGAATATTATTATGAGGGAAGTATCCGAGTTCCTGAGGAATGGAGGTCTAAATGAAATTGAAGAACTAAATTTTATTTTAATTTATTCACACAGCTATTATTTACAGCATTGATCTATCTATATGATCTATTACTGTCTTGATTTCTCATTGAGCGCAATATGTAATGTATATTTGAAATCTAATTAAAGTCCTTCTTGATATATGTTTGGTTATAGTCAATTAACTAACACGTATTATTAAAACACTTTCAGTCTGTTTGTTGCCATCATTTGAAATGTCTTTCACTTGCGCATCCAGTCCAAAAGTCCATCCTGCCAGTCGCACTATTCACTGCGCCGATACTCGCAGTAACAGACTACCCTCCCACTGGTCACTTCTCTCGTCACTTGTTTCGCTCGTCTTCTATTGCTTAAACTCCAGCCGAGGACGCTGAGAGAAGCGAGGTCAGTAATCCAGAGCATTCTTCAGATAAACGTAAAAATGCAATACAACCAATGTCAGGAGCGCGCGAGATAGTAGCGTTATCACAGCGCCACTCGCGGCGGCAAGCCTGTAGAAGCTGGTCTTTGTGTTCGCCGCACGCTCTGGGGTTACATGCGTGACCTTCACACATTTCCGCTCTCGCAAGGGATGCGAAACAGCGAGAGCCTAATAATATGATGATAAAGATCAGTAGAGTTCCACTTACCTCTATAACTTCAAATGCAGTTTTGGCTGCTGTAACATTCACAATTAAAATAAATCTTCAACACACATTTCCACAACAACGTATTTAAACAGAGGCTCACAAATTACGATGACATTTTGTCAGGATCCATGCGCAGTGGGTCATAATAATCTTATTTTTATCCCAACAGTCTTGATGCAAAAAGCCCCGCCATAACCTAGCTATTCTGCCATAAATTAATCATGTTGCCTTTCGAACTGCCATGTGTGTGTGTCTATATATATATTTATATATATATTTATATATGTATATATAATCTAACCTTTGTAGTGAATATAGGGACAGAATTAGACTTTTTCAATTTTTTTCAGTCTTTTATGTTATAAAAACAGATAATTGCAAATATTTTTATTTATATTTAAGCTAGTAATATTTGCAGACTGACTGTTGCTACAAAATGAGATGCGTGTTTCTGTGTGCATAAGAGATATAATTTAAAGGTCTGATAATCACATCATAATAATTTTATAATTCCTGGTGTTAAAGTGATTCTGCTGTAATGGTTACACTTCACCACTGCCCCCAATCCCTTAACCATTACCAACCAGCCCACCTCTTTTCCCCCGCAATTCAATTAACGTTCTGACGTCCTCGGTAGTTCGGACGTAATACCAGTAGGCCTATAANTGACGTCCTCGGTAGTTCGGACGTAATACCAGTAGGCCTATAATTTATCCTTTTTAAAATACCTTAACGTGTACCGAGTTTGCTTTAATTCTGTTAACGGATCCAACCGTTATTTAGAGGCGGAGGGGGCGTACATCCTAGACAGACATTTCCATTATTGCATTAGCCTATCTTTCCAAGGTAGGTAGGTAGGTAGGTAGGTAGGTAGACTGGAATAAAAAGAGGAAAGGAGAGGGGATAGGCCTTGTGTTTCGCATATTTTCTGGGGGTTTTACTTATGTTTTTATAGCAGTACGCAGTACTGTTTTTAGAGCAGTAACGACGAGGGGAATCGGGAATCATTACCTATAGTCTATTCGCGGTTTATTCTATTTGAAATATCACCCTATGTATGGCGTGTTTGGTTCTGTCTTAAAAATGTCACGTATTAGAAGCGCTTTATAAATGTGTTAACATAACAGTACCTTTTTTTAACTTAAATTGAACTTTTACTTATATTCTATCTATAAATTATAATATTTCATTTATAACTAATACTGATAAACACAGGGAGAAAATAGGTGTGTTGGTAACGCCTAGTAATAAATTGTTCTTATGCTAAATAATATTACATTGAGCGCGCACGAATCCGGTGCGTTGTCCCTTCAATGTGATTTTCTAGACTTGGTTAAGCTTTGTTTGCATGAGGCGGAGGAATATTCTGGAAGTAGAACTTTAGTAGGGCTTCAGAAAAGTTGGAATNTTTGCATGAGGCGGAGGAATATTCTGGAAGTAGAACTTTAGTAGGGCTTCAGAAAAGTTGGAATTAATTAACCGTGAATTGACTATATAGTCAGCAGTTAAGGTAGATAAATAGTGGCTGTGTGCGCACGTAGAGGCAGCCTAGCAAAGAGGCGTGCGTCGATCGTTATTTTTTTTCTCCCCGGGCGGGGTCTGCTTCGACCGCCAGCACGCACGCAGCGACAGAGCTCCGGATAACAGGCGAGAATGTGCAAACAAGAGGTGTGCGATAGCCCGGTCCTTGACGTCACGAGCTCCACCCCCCACCAGCTTCTCTCAAACGCCTTTTTTTACCTCCTCCAGCCGGCAGACCAGCGCAGGCGGGAACATCAAACGGCGCCAGAGCCATGCGGGATGCGGCTGTGCTGTCCACGTGTGTGTGTATGTGCGTGCGTGCGCCCAGAACAGAAAAAGGCGGGCGACCAGGCAGTGGAGGAAAAAAGGATGCAAATTAAATTTGCACTCGTTCGTTTCGGACTCCCGACCATAAAGTAACTGCACCGTCATGGCCGGTTTAAAAAAAAATGGATGGGGCGTGATAGGGTGGGAGCCGGGAGCCGTGGTGTAAATAGCTGTGTCCTAATTGTCAGCGCGGGGCCACGCGAGATTGATTTAGGGTGGGCTCAATTCACTTCCAAAAAAATATTTTAATTTCGTTTCATTTGCTGCATACAATAAAATAGCTTGCAATAAACATCGAGCATGATTAACTGCAGCAGCGAGGGACGTTGGATGCAGAGGCAGAGCTCCACTGACGGACGACCCATGTTAGCAGAGCGCGGCGCGGCAGGGCGAAATAGAACATTTGCTAGAAACTGTAAGAGATCACTTCAACCCACACGGACGGGGTGGATAAAAGAGCAGGACTGACGTGCTCATTTTGAAGTGAATAAGTGTTTAAGAATCTGACCGACACATAGGGTACCAGGGGTCCAATTAATTAGCGGGTACAACGCAAAATTTTCACTTGCGCTGCACTTCAGTGGAAGACAATATTGTTACACGCTCGCTGCTTTGTACGCGCGGGCGGAAGAGGACAGATAAGTGATATGATAATGGGGCCGCTCAGTGATTCCCTTCAAACTTACTGTCCGCTCGCTAAATCCTACCAGGCTTTCAAGTTTAAAGACGCGCCCGCACGAATTCTTCTGCGTTCCACCATGATAAAACATTTGCGGCTCGTAGTCTACTGAACTTCNTTAAAGACGCGCCCGCACGAATTCTTCTGCGTTCCACCATGATAAAACATTTGCGGCTCGTAGTCTACTGAACTTCAGCAGCTTAAATTCCTGCATTTATCTTAAGAATGTTCTGGATTAATGACCGATTTACTTTCAGCATGACTCGGGGTGCGGTGAACTTTCCAGGTCAAGGCCAGTGATTATAAAAGCGCGTTGGGCCTCCGAGCCGGGAGTTCATGTGTGTCTGGAGTTTAAGCGATAGACGAAGAGTGAGAAGAGAAACGAGTGGCGAGAGAAGAGACCAGCGGGAGGAAAATCTGCGACTGCGAGCATCGGCATAGGGAAGTGTGCGACTGGCAGGCTGGACTATTGGACAGGATGGGTGAGTAAAAAGCATTACAAATGATGGCAACAGACAGACTGAACATGTATTAATGATGAGTGTAGTTAATTGTCTACAACCAAAAAGACATTGAGAAGAACTTTGATTAGAGTTGAGGTAGACAATGAAAACTGAGTTCACTGAGAAATAAAAAGAGCAATAGTGGAGATAGATTTATTGATCCTGTAAATAATAGCAGAGTGAATAAATTAAAATCACATTTAATTCTTTAAGTTTTATTAAGACCTCCACCCCTCACGAACTCGGATATGCCCCTTTGGCCACCTGTAACATTGTGAACAAACAAATAAGCAAATGATCACGTGATAGACGCAGGATAAAGAGAAAACTGCGCCGGGTTGATACCTTGGCGCAAACAGAATTGCTCTCGCAGCGCATGCGCAGTGGACACATGTAGTCTTCACAATATGGCTGCTGTTTGAGTCGCAGTTGTGCTTCCGCAGAATAAATAACATATAAAAATATGAAAACAGGATTTAAATAATTTCCAGTAATGGGGCTTTATTAAAATTTCTGCTGTATTTGTCAGAGGGGTATTTGTTAAGGTAGAAGTAAAGTGGATTTCCTTATAGTGAGTACTGTAGACACTTCCAAAATCGTAAGAAAAATATGGCTTGAGTTTCATATGAAAGATAAATGTTTATATTTCATTCAGTGTAAAATATGCCACCGCAGCAAGTCTCTTTGATGGGTAAATTAATTAATTCATAACGAAAATTTTCATTTCTTACCCAAGAATGGGCGTATTTTTTCTCTGGATATATAACAAATTTGATTTTATTAAAAAATACCTCATCTAACCAGGTCAGCAGATTTTTTTTTATGCTTTTACGTCAGAAAATATTCGCATTACATTTTATAGGAGTGCTGAAAGTAAGTTTATGAAAAAAAAGTTACAATACATAATACACCTGTTGACTGGATTACCTATTTCTAAAATCAAAAATAATCTCAAATACAGCATTTTTTGTCTTTAAGTCAAAGATATTAATATATAATTTCATATAAATCAATCGCAGTAACGATGACGTGTCAAATAGTCGTACAATCTTGGAAATACAAAAAAAAACATTCTATAATATACCTAGGAAGCTGCTCCCTTCATAGCGCAGTTGTAGAAAGTGGAACTACGTGAAGACTTCGGAAGATGAATGAACGGGAAGGGCGAGGTGATGATGTACGCGATAACAGGCCTGGTAATGGGCTATGAACAGTTGGAAGAGTACTGAGCACCTGCCTATAGCTCATTTCATATAAGAAGGCCACATTGTGAGTGGCAACTTAACAGTCAGTGAGTGGCAAGTTCATTTATTCAAAACAAACAACGTGCCATTTACAAAATCCTGTATCAGCTGATGCATGGACGAACAAAAGTTAATATTATGTTGGCTATTCTGAGTGCACTGCTGACGCACATTAGACCAGCCGAAAATACGCTATAAGAAAGAGTTCCAAGGTTAATTAATACATTATATTTTACGTGGTCATAAAACAGCAGTTTTTGGTTTTAGAAACTAAACTTCATGATAAAATAGTATTGTATAGGTGTTCAAAATGAAATGCACAATAAAACAACCAGTATAGAAATAAAACGCAATCTCGAAACATTTTTCACGTTTTTATACCGCCCTCTCCAACCCTGCTTTCCTTATGTGCTTGATATTAATTCCAAAAGTACACAGAAATATTGCATAATATTGTTGAATTATTTTCTCTAATAATTTGGCGAAATATATTTGAAATACGTTTCGTTCCCAGCCAGTAATAAAACAACAGTCTACTTTACAAAGATGCTAGTTATTGTCGAAAAATATGTTGTGCGCGCGATCTATTGGCTCTTTTGCGAAGCATACGCCATGTTGTTCTCCGAAAACCCGTTCCTTGTTTCCGAAGACTGGGACACCGTACTAGCACACCATACCTGTAATGTGTGTTNAGAGATAATATCAGGTTCAGATTCTAAAAGGAAGAAAATAAAGTAATAATAATTCCCGCCAGAAACAAAATAGAATTCAATAATACCAGCATAAACATAACTCACCAGATGACGAAGGATATTTTTCTCTGGCCAAATCCACAATTTTCTTGGTTCGTGATGAAAACATTTTCAGAGAAGCACTGACTAACAAGAACTGTGTAATACAACCAACCTGGAGCTAAACTTAAGTGATTTTGGGAGATACAACTGCTAGGGTTAGGGGGAGGAATACAGGCAGGTATAAGGTTGACACGTCGAGGGACCCCCCCACCTGCCTCCGCGTACTTCCTCAGGTAGTAGGTCATTACCCTGGGGCTGGGGGGTCCCCACGTACCGCTCCACAAACTTGGGCCTAAACGGAAGTGGCTTGTCGTATTTTTTAATTTGGTTGTTTATATGTCATTCTGAACTGATTTGCATATTATATGAAAACAAAACTGCCTTGGCCCCAACCAATAAACCACCGGCGGTACGATCGTACCGCCTGGCGGTCAACGTGTTAANTAGTCTACTGAACTTCAGCAGCTTAAATTCCTGCATTTATCTTAAGAATGTTCTGGATTAATGACCGATTTACTTTCAGCATGACTCGGGGTGCGGTGAACTTTCCAGGTCAAGGCCAGTGATTATAAAAGCGCGTTGGGCCTCCGAGCCGGGAGTTCATGTGTGTCTGGAGTTTAAGCGATAGACGAAGAGTGAGAAGAGAAACGAGTGGTGAGAGAAGAGAACAGCGGGAGGAAAATCTGCGACTGCGAGCATCGGCATAGGGAAGTGTGCGACTGGCAGGCTGGACTATTGGACAGGATGGGTGAGTAAAAAGCATTACAAATGATGGCAACAGACAGACTGAACATGTATTAATGATGACTGTAGTTAATTGTCTACAACCAAAAAGACATTAAGAAGAACTTTGATTAGAGTTGAGGTAGACCATTAAAACTGAGTTCACTGAGAAATAAAAAGAGCAATAGTGGAGATAGATTTATTGATCCTGTAAATAATAGCAGAGTGAATAAATTAAAATCACATTTAATTCTTTAAGTTTTATTAAGACCTCCACCCCTCACGAACTCGGATATGCCCCTTTGGCCACCTGTAACATTGTGAACAAACAAATAAGCAAATGATCACGTGATAGACGCAGGATAAAGAGAAAACTGCGCCGGGTTGATACCCTGGCGCAAACAGAATTGCTCTCGCAGCGCATGCGCAGTGGACACATGTAGTCTTCACAATATGGCTGCTGTTTGAGTCGCAGTTGTGCTTCCGCAGAATAAATAACATATAAAAATATGAAAACAAGATTTAAATAATTTCCAGTAATGGGGATTTATTAAAATTTCTGCTGTATTTGTCAGAGGGGTATTTGTTAAGGTAGAAGTAAAGTGGATTTCCTTATAGTGAGTACTGTAGACACTTCCAAAATCGTAAGAAAAATATGGCTCGAGTTTCATATGAAAGATAAATGTTTATATTTCATTCAGTGTAAAATATGCCACCGCAGCAAGTCTCTTTGATGGGTAAATTAATTAATTCATAACGAAAAATTTTCATTTCTTACCCAAGAATGGGCGTATTTTTTCTCTGGATAAATAACAAAATTGATTTTATTAAAAAATACCTCATCTAACCAGGTCAGCAGAATTTTTTTATGCTTTTACGTCAGAAAATATTCGCATTACATTTTATAGGAGTGCTGAAAGTAAGTTTATGAAAAAAAAGTTACAATACATAATACACCTGTTGACTGGATTACCTATTTCTAAAATCAAAAATAATCTCAAATACAGCATTTTTTGTCTTTAAGTCAAAGATATTAATATATAATTTCATATAAATCAATCGCAGTAACGATGGCGTGTCAAATAGTCGTACAATCTTGGAAATACAAAAAAAAACATTCTATAATATACCTAGGAAGCTGCTCCCTTCATAGCGCAGTTGTAGAAAGTGGAACTACGTGAAGACTTCGGAAGTAGAATGAACGGGAAGGGCGAGGTGATGATGTACGCGATAACAGGCCTGGTAATGGGCTATGAACAGTTGGAAGAGTACTGAGCACCTGCCTATAGCTCATTTCATATAAGAAGGCCACATTGTGAGTGGCAACTTAACAGTCAGTGAGTGGCAAGTTCAAGTATTCAAAACAAACAACGTGCCATTTACAAAATCCTGTATCAGCTGATGCATGGACGAACAAAAGTTAATATTATGTTGGCTATTCTGAGTGCACTGCTGACGCACATTAGACCAGCCGAAAATACGCTATAAGAAAGAATTCCAAGGTTAATTAATACATTATATTTTACGTGGTCATAAAACAGCAGTTTTTGGTTTTAGAAACTAAACTTCATGATAAAATAGTATTTTATACGTGTTCAAAATGAAATGCACAATAAAACAACCATTATAGAAATAAAACGCAATCTCGAAACATTTTTCACGTTTTTATACCGCCCTCTCCAACCCTGCTTTCCTTATGTGCTTGATATTAATTCCAAAAGTACACAGAAATATTGCATAATATTGTTGAATTATTTTCTCTAATAATTTGGCGAAATATATTTGAAATACGTTTCGTTCCCAGCCAGTAATAGAACAGTCTACTTTACAAAGATGCTAGTTATTGTCGAAAAATATGTTGTGCGCGCGATCTATTGGCTCTTTTGCGAAGCATACGCCATATTGTTCTCCGAAAACCCGTTCCTTGTTTCCGAAGACTGGGACACCGTACTAGCACACCATACCTGTAATGTGTGTTGCACTCACTTCTTCCCGCTGCTCCCCTCTACACGTTACCGCCCTTCCAGTTATATTACGTTTACGAACGATCGTACAAACGCACTCCAAACTCAGTTTCGATTCCTCTCCCGCCGCCTGCCGTGTCTCCCCAAGGAGTTCACCAATTGCCGCATGTAGCAGCACCTCCTAGACGCCCTGTCTCGCTGGACCAGTTGAGGGCGAAAGGATAAAGTAAACATTGGCGCGACAATCGTTAACTGTCAATAATCTGGCCTTCATATATGAGATCGCAGCTACGTATTTCTGAGTAGCAAGTTTGCCTAAAACGTCCCACGAACAGTACATTGACCAGGGGATCAGCTGATAATGACAGCATGAAAATAAACAACGTCGTTGTCATGTGGCCGATCAACTGATGGCAGAAGGATACGTAGTCAGATGTAGTCAGATGTAAACAGTGGCCCTACTTTCGCCGAGCTGTCAAAAAGTGGCCTTATATGGTACAGAGTATACCAGCACAGGCGGAGGGGACGCGTGTCTGTTTGTGTCTCTGGCAATCGCTACGAGCATTTGCTGCTGCCTATACAAATGACAGTGATGTAAGTAATGCGATCATGAGCAACCGTCCATTGCAGGTCTATGTTATTATGCCTGTTGCCATGCAGCCAAAAAAGTATCCTTTTATTATGTACATCGCACGTATTTCACTCATCTCAGTTTGAAACGGAAATTTGAATCTGTACTTACTGTAAACTTACAATTATGGAGGTTGTCATGCGTAAAACACAATAAAATGTAGGTACAGTATACAACAAAAAATTTAATATATGCTTTTGTTAATACAATGGCATTTTAAAGGAGTTGTTATGTGTAAAATCGATGAAAATGTGATTGAAAAGGAATAATATTTTGTGAACAATTAATACAATTTTCCTCTTATCGTTCACGCAATTTATGAAAAAATATATAATTTTCTGTACGTATTCCTCGAACTCACTTTCATTATAGAGCTGCAACTAAGTCCACAACAAATGCATATCATACCAACTATACTAGAGCAGCTGTCATAATTGAAAAGAAAATAAGTTGTATTTCTTTTATTGATTGTATTATATCTGAAAGAGCAATGTACGTATTTTATTCAAGTCTCAATATTATAGCCTGAAATTATTGTTAACTTTTTATATAACTGATTTTAAAAAGGTTATTGTGAAATTTTGAATTTTCATTTATAGTATGCCATAATTTAAAATTACTTCACATATCCTTTTTTCATGTAAGACTATGGACGTTACTCTTTACTTCAAAATTAAATATTTTGGAGAATACAAAGTGACCAAATACGTTTATACTCTGTTCAAAGAGAAACTCAATAAGCGTTAATTTCATATATTTAACACGGCATGTAAGATCTCTGAACTTCGGGAACTGGGAAAGAGAATAAACATTTGTCGTGTGATACAATAACAAGCAATAAAATGTATGCTCTTCGAAGCAATAAATTCTTTATTAACATTTAAAATATGAATAGCTCTTAGTCATAATCTTTCCCTGAACCTGTGACATTTTTCTGTGACAAGTAAAATATGAATTCACTTTCTAAAATATATGTTTTATAAAATAAATTTGTCACCCTTATGTAGGTAGTTATAGCTATTTCATACATTTCTTTAATTGTGACTTTGTGTTTCTGTTTTGTTAATTTTTTGTGGAATTGTTGACAATGTACGTAAGTATTTCTGTAATTACAAAAAATTGGAAAAAAAAATTATATAAAAAAATATTAATTGAAGTTTTTCTGCACTATACNGTATTTCTGTAATTACAAAAAATTGGAAAAAAAAATTATATAAAAAAATATTAATTGAAGTTTTTCTGCACTATACCAAATGTTTTCAAAGTAATATAATTCAGTAAATCCATTTCCAAAGAGTTATCATTACCAATATAATATGGAGAAAAAAGGAATTTAGTTTCTCGGTGCTCTACAAATCGCAAAATTTGTAATACTTATTGCCATATGGTTTATAGGAAATTCTACATTTTGTAATTTAAAGTTTATTCAATTTCACGAACGAGTGCACATTTCTGATAGCCAGTGTCTAGTGATGTATCATAAATGATATGAACAACATTCCACCTAGAATAACTTCAATCAGCCGAAGCACATCACTTCAGATACATTAAATATAGCTCCTTGAAACATTTTACAGACTAAAAAAAGGTCACATACACTACTTCTAGATGCGTGTCACCACTAATAACAGCCTCCTTCCAAATTTCTAACCAAATGTTCAACAATTTGCGGCCAACGTGACGTCATCGCATAAAGAACTCGTGCTCATGGCCTCATTGCAGTCAGTGCAGAAAATGGGCCGAAAGTAGAATAATGCAGGCGCCACATAGATGCGACTTCGTGTAGGGATAGGAACTTCTTGTTTGCTCATACTGCGCATTCTAGAGGTATCGGAATGTGGCCAGTTGAGTATGCTTGTTGCGGATCACAGTCACGGGCGCCATTCCGGCTGTGGTACGGTAACAGACTCCATGTGTGAAGCTTAGCATATAGGAAATAGACGAATTGCTGTATTATACCAAGAAACCAAAAAATTTCGTATGGAAATAATGACAAACATCATAATTTTTTCCATTATGTACTAAATGATTGATAATATCTTTCAAAACATTCTAAATAAAAANTAATGACAAACATCATAATTTTTTCCATTATGTACTAAATGATTGATAATATCTTTCAAAACATTCTAAATAAAATTTTTTTTTTTCTTTATATTTTACGTCTTACGTAAGAGTGGTTACAATCCCGAACTGATCATCAGACCATTTTCTTTTAATTCTTAGTGCCTTACGGAAATTTCACGAAGTATGTTGCAAGTGTATNCGAACTGATCATCAGACCATTTTCTTTTAATTCTTAGTGCCTTACGGAAATTTCACGAAGTATGTTGCAAGTGTATGTATTTTATTTTCAGCGTTACATGTACTGTGTGTTAATTTTCAGAAAATGTTTACTGTCTTCAGCAAACACACCCTCTGCTTTTATTGTACAGTACTGGCCCACAGTAGCTTGTCTCGAGGCGAAGGTTGATCTCCCAGCCGGCGTCCTCGGGACTGCTCCTTCCCTCTGTGGATGGGCTGCGACGCCTGGCTGCGTCAGTTCCTTGCTGACCGGTGTGGGCGTCTCGACGCCTTCTCTCGGACTCGTCCCGGATCCACTCCGCACTCCGCGCTTCACGTCGGCCGACTTCCCCGTTCCTTCCTCTCTCTCGTGGTTTTGTATGCTCGATCGCCATATTAAACTCGCATCATCTCTGCACATGTCCAGGCTGACCACCGCGTCCCCTGGATCGTAAAACACGTGTTCGGCGCTCCGGCGCACGTGGGTCCAGCGTCGTCCCTCGCTTCTGGCACCGACGTTTATTGTCCCGCTCTGCACGTGCTGGAACCCTTGGTGGTCCCTTAGTCGGTGCACGTGTTTCTTCCGCTGCCTCCGGTTATCGCCTGCACGTGCGGGAACACTTGGTAGCTCCCTTGTAACTGCGAGACACAGCTGCGCCTTCCTGGCGTCGTTCTTCTAGCACGCTCGCCAAAAGCTCTCATCATGTATTGCGGTAGCCGGCTCGGGGGAGATGCAGCTGCAAGACGCAGCTGCGAGTTCCGGCAGAGTGTGTCTCCTGGCGAACAAATATATTTCGGGACGCGGGACGCGTCACTTATTATAAGGCTATGTTACTCTTACATTTACAGATTTAAAATATGGCAGTTTATATTTGTACGTTTAAGATAACACAAGTAACATAGGTTTCTCGTTTAATATCCCTAGCAATTCAAAAATATTACCTAAGTTCGTATTAACACAACGTTAGAAGTGCTACTGCATCAGCAAATAATTACAATAAAAAACCCGGCCGATGTTTTTTAAAAACATTTTCACTACATTTCTAAATACAAACATTTTTTTGCTAACATTATCTAATTATGGAACGAGATATTTGGTGCAAGCATTATGCACTAACATCGTGAAAAATTACAGAATTCTTCGTCAATTTCCCGGAAATAAACACTGCCAATATAAGCTTCATTATCGAAGGAAAACGCATTCGCATTCGTTCCTGTTTGCTCAACAGCAACTTACTTGCCGTTTGACACCTTAGAATTTCGGTCAACACCTCAATCGGTGTATATAAACAAATGTACATACTTATTGCCACAATGTTATGTACAAGCAAAAATAGAGAATCTTAAATGTCCCCAACCAATGTAATCAATAGTGAAAGGTTTACAAAATGTATGATTGACTTTTCCATGTGTCTATCTTCCATACTAGCATGGGTGTTGTCATACACATGGGCGGAGTAGTGCTAACCCAAAACCACGAGAGGAGAAGGTTGGGTCATCTCGCCTGTTTCGAGTAACAGTTCTCCGGAGGGTGGCACGTGACGTCACTGCGACGCAGCGCTCCCTCGAGTCTAGGGCCGCTCGTGTGTCATTTATTCCTAGTTTCGGACCGCGGTTTAACTCAACCTGGCACCCAATTATTGAAACTACCTGAAACATCCCTCTAGAGGAAAGACGTCATTCCGCTATCGGAATGCCTAGAGTAAATTTTTAAACACTAGATAGCGGAATTGTATACCGGAATCAATTCATGAAGTGTCAAAATGAATCCGACAGCTAGGCAGCTGCCGGAATCGCCATTCCTGTACAGATTTGACTATAATACTTTGTATGATGTAGGAAACTTGAAAATACATTCGCGCGTGGTTTAATATAAATATAATTAACAAGGGAGAGAAAAACTGTTACCTTATATCAAATTATCAAGGCTTTTACATATCTATGAAAAAATCGTGTAACCAAATTTAAGTTTGCAGGTGAAAACTGATAGAATTTGCTAAGAATATCGTGTGAAGTATTATACGAAACTGCTGAAACACAAAATACATAAGGAAATCAATTTTGCAAGAAAAGCTGTAATTTTGAAACGTAGTTAGTACTGTGAATCAAAATGTAATAAATTGGTTTTAAACATGCAAATATTAATGAAAAATATTTTATAGTTTACAGCCATAGCCGGAATGTTAGCAAAAATTTTGTAATTATATATTTACACCAGAAAAAAATTAATTGTTATAGTGCTGCTTTTTAATTATCATTTTATCATTTGTTACGGCATGGTAAAGCGTTTTACTATTCCTTCGTGAATAAAGTTACGATAAAGTAATTAACATAGAAAAGTTTCTTAAATATATTTTTAATTGATACTAAAATTTCTTCGCTACTGTAGACATTTTATTTTTTTAAGGTGGTTGCAATTACTTATCCCGGATTATCTACAAACAAATAAAATAGATATTAATGTATTTTAAAGCAAATTTTCCTACTGCAACATATTTAACGNCATTTTATCATTTGTTACGGCATGGTAAAGCGTTTTACTATTCCTTCGTGAATAAAGTTACGATAAAGTAATTAAAATAGAAAAGTTTCTTAAATATATTTTTAATTGATACTAAAATTTCGTCGCCACTGTAGACATTTTATTTTTTTAAGGTGCTTGCAATTACTTATTCCGGATTATCTACAAACAAATAAAATAGATATTAATGTATTTTAAAGCAAATTTTCCTACTGCAACATATTTAACGGGATTGGTTGAAGTTTGCTGACGACACACGAAAAGCAACAATGCCAAGTTGTAAAAAAAATTCTTCAAAAATCCTATACGTCTTATTTCGACAGTTATTAGTCGTCTCAAAAATTCATATTTTGGCATCGCAACACTTGTTACCGGAATGGAAGTATCGGAACAGTCCGCTAGAGAATTTATTCCTGACAGTTTAAAAAATTGGACCCCTGTTTCGTTATCAACACATAATTATACCTGAGCGTTTTTACATTATTTAGTATGCTGTTTGTATTTCCAATGCCATATCCGTGTTGCAATTATTTGTTATATTATGCTCTTACAAACAGGAAATTCGCTATTTTATTGTTGCTCTGAACCACAATCACGCATTAAAGCGGATTATTTTTAGTGCCTCGTCGTTGCAGCGGATGTGACAATATAGGGCCAAAGATTTGTGTATATATAATTTGAGTATATTTGTTTTATTAGACCTGACTAATATTTTTCAGTTATATTCAGCTAATTCCATGAGGATATTCTGCGGAATGATTCGATGAGCATGAAACACGATGTTCATCTAACATTTTCTTGCATAAGCTAATGACGATTTTATTTTTATATAAATGTCTTTCGTGGCAGCAATATAAATATATCAAAGAAAAGAATATGTTTGATATATATTGCGAAACAGTAGCTGTACCAACGTGCAAACAGGTATTCGATACAAGTTTTACCCTTAGCTGCCGTCTCGACTGGCCAGTCGCTGCGCTAGAGTGACGTCAGCGCGAACCACTCAATGTACCGTTACTCAAACCGGCTCGCTCGGGCCAACCTGGCCTTCTCACTGACGCTCCGTGGTTCTGTGAATGGATGACAAGCTGTCTGTGAAATAATAATACGACTGTGGTGCCATCTAGCGGATGGTTTGGAAGTATTTACAAATCAGTTGGCAATGCGCTCTGGGCGACAGAGAATCACACTAACTCCCACTTGACTTTTACCTTAAGGAACACAAAAGAGTTTTGCTTTATTAACTGTCAAAAAGGTGAGACGACGATTGGTGATTACAACAAAAAATGCCCACAACATGAACCTCGAATCTCGTTATTAGTTTGCGAACGTAAAATAAACTAAAAACACATCACGTTAACCTAAATATTCAGCTATTACACTGCACCGATAGCATTACACTTTGGAAAATTATAGACTTTATGAAAATTAGTAATAAGCAGAAAAAAAAACCCCTTGAAATATAACATGTTTTCTAAACCAAATAAAAATAAGTTAACGTAAAAGTTTTAGAAGGAACACCACTACNCCCCTTGAAATATAACATGTTTTCTAAACCAAATAAAAATAAGTTAACGTAAAAGTTTTAGAAGGAACACCACTACAAAATAGTAAAAAAGCAATAAGATATCTTGTATTAATGCGGTTGTGTATTCCAACATTAGGTATTTACACGCGAACTACCCATCGTTGGTAATTGTATTGAAGCAGCTACCTGCGAGAGTGGGACCCATAAAGGCACCAGCAATGGTCCATCTGTGTACCACTTTACAGCATTCAAATGGCCTACGGATGGCAACCAAGCTTTCACCAGCAATGTATATAGGTTGACGCATTCTGCGTCCCTATATTTTATTCGTCAGAACACACGCTCTGGCGAAGCTCACAGCCGGATGACCACAATAAGGATTAAGGGTTTTGTGGACGTGCCGGCAGAGTGATGCCAGGAGCCTCGCAGCTGCAAAGGCGCGNGCTGGCGCCTCACGCCGCAGAGCAGAATCAATACCTACTTCCAAACTTCAGCATTTGGCAGGTATCAAGTTTATGTGCGGCCATCGATGGAATACAGTTGGTAAGCCGTTTATGGACCATTACTAGTACACCTACTTTCAACAATCAGTTTAATTTCTATCAACACACCACCAATGTACCATAAATGGCATAAATTATCTGGACCAGCAGTAATCCTGTAATGCCATCAGTAAAACCGGCTGTCTCTTGCTACTTGGGTATAATAACAGTTTAATTTTTTTTCGCAAGAGTCTATATTTTTATGTGAAGCATTACGTGGCTCATGATTTCCACTACATTTCAGATAGCTGGCTCTCAGACTTGGCATATTTTAATGTTCAGAAATATTAAANGTGGCTCATGATTTCCACTACATTTCAGATAGCTGGCTCTCAGACTTGGCATATTTTAATGTTCAGAAATATTAAAATCCGTAATAATATAATTAATTGTTTGATAGTGCATGGGCAATTTATTAATTCAGTGCACTTATATCAGCAATTATTTTGGTATCAAGTATAAACCAAATCCTATTATATATTTCGAACATAATTAATCCTAGTTGTCACTCGTTTCATTAAAGAAAACGCAATATTCATTTTGCTATTAAATTTTCTATTCTTCCTCTTGAAGAAAGAGTTTATGGCTAAATTTTTGAGCATAATTTTTTACACAACTTTTCTTAAGTTTATTGTAAAATTCTTAAATGCTAATTGTTTGAGCATGTAAAGCGCAGTTCCTGTCATTAATGACACATCACGCTGTTGAAAATTAATGGTTAGTTTTCCTTGGTTGCATTATTGTTAGACGATTTTTTTTTAATGCAGAGTNCATCACGCTGTTGAAAATTAATGGTTAGTTTTCCTTGGTTGCATTATTGTTAGACGATTTTTTTTTAATGCAGAGTATGAAATTTACTTTTGCTTGGAAGTCTTTTCAGCTGGAAGTTTAACGCGTCAGGTGTTATTAACCAAACAAGCACGGTTCTATTTATGAGACTTGGTAACTGTTCGCCTAGCGAGTTGTAACCACGTGATACAGCCATGTGCAAGTAGCATCAGTTAATTATTGAANACTTGGTAACTGTTCGCCTAGCGAGTTGTAACCACGTGATACAGCCATGTGCAAGTAGCATCAGTTAATTATTGAACGGATAACACTGTCGAGTCTCTCCCTCTAATTACGCCTCGAGAAAGTTTCAGCAATTCGAAGCTTTGTAGCGCGTTACATCGTTATTGCGAACTTCCCAACCCATCTTGGCCAACAGTTGCAACGTTATATTTTTACTTTGCCATTCTTGTCTGCTTGTTAGTGGTTTACGCTCCGCGGTTTACAATTTTCCCGGACTGCTTCTCACACATACAAACGACTTTCTTAAAAAAGGGCTCGGCTTACATTGGCTTTTCTACAGTAGCCCAAGGTAACTAAGGGGTGTAGATAAATGTCACTGTATTGTTACTAATTTTGTGCGATAAAATGTATTCAGCCANGCCCAAGGTAACTAAGGGGTGTAGATAAATGTCACTGTATTGTTACTAATTTTGTGCGATAAAATGTATTCAGCCATTCCCTATTAATACTTCTTATTTGGCAAGACGTAATATAGCACACAGATGATTGAATAACTGTAATTAATACCAATATAATACCTTTATTTATTCATCATTTGGAATAAATGGCAATTAATAACGTTCTATACCTTCACAAAGTCACTTTAAAAAATTTAATCTCTAATATAAGTAATAGCAAAAAAATATAAACCCAAGATGGCATGCAACTCTCCCACAAAAGCTGACAAATGTTGACAACTGTTTTACATATTTAATGTTTACATTTCATACTACTGACAAGATTACTTTTACTACAGTCTTCATATAATATTTTTTAATTTAATGTGATTTCATTTTAAATACTAAATATATATATTTTGTTAATTTTTCATCGTTTCTATATGGTTATTCCGAGGAACACAGAAATCCACCAAAGTAACGACAAATTTCGTATTTAAGTAATAAGGAGATAATTATTTATACATATATATATTAAGTATTTTTATTTGTATATTTATTAAATAGATATTTATATGCTGCCCACCAGTGTTATGCGGGTAACTCTTATTTTTAAATAGCTTTTTTTGGTACCAAATGGAATAGTCGTCGTCTTAACTAATTTTCATTTCGCCACGTGATTTTATGATATTCAAAGTAAGAGAAATTGGAGATCAGTTAACTCCCTAATCAAAGACTACTGGGATTTTTAACAGAAAGAAAGAAAAGTCTAATCGAGAAGANAACACAGAAATCCACCAAAGTAACGACAAATTTCGTATTTAAGTAATAAGGAGATAATTATTTATACATATATATTTAGTATTTTTATTCGTATATTTATTAAATAGATATTTATATGCTGCCCACCAGTGTTATGCGGGTAACTCTTATTTTTAAATAGCTTTTTTTGGTACCAAATGGAATAGTCGTCGTCTTAACTAATTTTCATTTCGCCAGGTGATTTTATGCTATTCAAAGTAAGAGAATTTGGAGATCAGTTAACTCCCTAATCAAAGACTACTGGGATTTTTAACAGAAAGAAAGAAAAGTCTAATCGAGAAGANTTGGAGATCAGTTAACTCCCTAATCAAAGACTACTGGGATTTTTAACAGAAAGAAAGAAAAGTCTAATCGAGAAGAAAACGAATTATCACACGTGATAAATTTTCATGTTTGGAATGATATCGCGGAATTACATTACTTCGGCCTTTTAACACGGCCAATAACATTCGTGTGCTAATTTAATAGGCCGGCCGCAAAATAAAAACAGTAAGATCAGTCTCGCACACTTGTGCGTGTAATAAAAGATTGGGCATTCCTCTTTGTGATCGGCGCCAGATAGTTGAGTATGCCTAGAAATGCTACAGTTTCGGTTTTTTTTTACGGATATCCCCCCCCCCTCCTTGATGAAGAGAAAGAGTTTCTGGTCACCGAATAAAGTATAATGTGTTTCACCTATCGCGGAATTAAAGAAGTCTTCTTATCTGTGTTTAACATCCAAGACAGAGAATCACCCACCTCACTATGTTAGTTTAACATAGAAATAATGATTCACCCACCCCACTAAGTCATTTTAACATCGAAAACAGTGATTCACCGACCCCGATTTGTTAGTTTAACATCCAAGACAGTTGTTCACTCACCCCACTAGGTTAGTTTAACATCCAAGGCAGTGATTCACCGACCCCACTTGGTCAGTTTAACATGGGACCAGTGATTCACGGCCCCTACTAGATTACCTAAACTTCCAATACAGTGGTTTACCCACACCACTAGTTCGGTTAAACATCCAAGACAGTTTAATAGTACTGTTTGTGCCGTGATTGTTAGGAAATGGTGCATCTACCGAAGGTTAGCGTGATGCGCCGGCGAATGGGAAATGCAAACTTCTTCAATGGCTGTAGAAAGGACAATGGCAGCGTCTACTGAGAACTGAGGTAATCACAAGTTTCTTTAGACATCTAAAATAACAAATAAAATGAGGGATAGATATCAATATTGTTGAGCGTTGATGGAAATCTAAAGCGCAAAATATTGTCACAAGGTAAGAGTAGTATTAACCAAACCACCAGGTTAATTATTCGAGAAATAAAAAGTATAAAATTTGGAAGCCATGATAACAGCAATAAGTTCGTGCTCTAACGTTGTTTGAAAACCCTTTTCACGCAATGAGTGGCTTGTAAATATAATTATGGGAAACATGCATTTTTGTGTTGTTATATTATACGTCTTAACCCAAACAGCTTATATCAAATTATGTGTCCTGAATGAAAGTCACTGTTTTGTTGAATTTTTTTATATATTATGAAGCTATTGAAATTCTAATGGAGATTGTGAATCATGAAAAGAATACTATATTTAATTTTTCCATAGACATGTTATGAACCTCATTTCGAGGAAACTGTTAACGAGATCAATATCGTTCTCCTTCTTTAAGAACGTGTCTGCCCCTTTCCAAGTGCCGTGATATTTTTTATTTTTATTTTTGGCCTACCGGTCTCAGAAAAATCTTAGTGAACATCCGTTTCGTCGTACGTACGAGTAAGAGCGCCTCTCAACTCTGTATTTCCCCGTAACTGCTTTCAGTTCTGTAACGTCTATTTGTATGAACATATTGTCTGGAACATTTCTACAATGATCTCGAGAATAAATAAAATATTCTGATTTTCGTGAAAACTTTCTTGTACCAAAGACTGCTTGAAATACTTCAGTGAACGGGGGTTTCTTAGTTTGCAGCGCGTCTTTTTCTTACGTAACTGTTACCCAGCAATACCATCTGAACGTTTTGTGGTTTTGCTACGTTTTCGTTATTAGACTATTTTCCGGCACGCCTCTATATTTTTATATTAACTTTATGTTAAAAAAAAAGGAAAAATAAGTTTACTGTTTGTTCATTTGAAGTGCAAACTCAAAACGGCCCTGTTATATGGTATACTAATTATCATTTTAAGATAATTATTCATTGCAGCGCGTTATCCATCAATACCTTTGATACAGAACCTGCGTATAAACGTTCTATAGATCCTTTCCTGCCTGTTCATTGAATTTATGTTGACTTCTCGGTTCAAATTTTATATTGCCCCAAAATTGTTTCAAAGTTAACCTTTTATAGGGTGCAACAAGCTCAGAAACGAAACTTAAATGGCACTTCTCTACTCTTTCAAACTTTTGGTATCAGGATATTATATCCGGTATCGTCGCTTAGTTTCTGGTACACATGTACGGGAGCATAAATTCCTAAATTCGTTGGTAAATGTATTTATCTTCAAATATGCTGCCAGAAAGTTTTCTTAATATACATGAAGTCGTGCATAATATTCAGGAAAATATTTTGCATATATGTAAAAATTGCACATAAATAACTAAAGGTTTAATATTATATATGAATTCCAGATTTAATTTTACTATTTCATATAATTCGCGCGTCTCTCAATGGATTCATGTATACATATCTATTCCTAGTGTATTCACAGTTAGCATGGTACATTATTCTGTTTTGGCTCCAACATAACCAAACTCGATGTAATGGCTACAACTCAGCAGACAAATTTAATTTCAGCTGCAAATCTATCCACTTCTGATACGTTATTGCTCCTCCTGTCTTTAAATAATAAAGATTACGTAATATTTTAAGGACTTCGTACAAAAATTGTATTTTTTATTAACTTGCCTCGATAATATAATCTGAAAACGTAAACAATTTTCACTTTTGCAAACTACTCGTACAGATTTAGCAGTTACTTTCCTAATAATTAAGCTCGTTTATTAATACCGAATAAACGGTCTTATCGAATGTGTCTGCTGAATCATCATAAATACTTCACTACTTATAGATCATGCTAGGCATCTTGTGTACACCAGATTTAAAAAAATTAAATCCTAATGCATACTTGTATAGTAACACGTATGAGTTCTCATAATTACATTTTTCCTATACAAGATGTTTTTTGAATAACATGTCGAAATTAAAACCACATTATCTATGGTCAAATAGAAACAATAAATCGAAGTAGCCAAATGTTTAGAAATGCCATCTAGTATTTTTTTTTTATTTAAGTTGAAGTTAGGTGAAAGAACGCAGGCAATCTGCAGCTCCAAGTACCTGAGTGCACGAAGTGTTGCATATCACGAAGGCGAACGGAACCGGCGCGCCATGCGGAGAGCGGCTGCATATGGGACACCATGAACTCGAGGTACGTGGGCGCCGCTAGTGGTTGCTTGTTAGTACACTGCTGGAACAATATTGGGGATAGCAGTTGCGTAGTACAGGCTGTCAGGAGTGATTGCATTTTATTTCCAACAACACACAAACAGCAGTATTGGCGATATACGATCTGCACGTGTGACTATGGTGGCCTATGTACAGGCGGTCGCCACATGACGCGCCAGTTCCGTTCTTCTTCGCGATATGCAACTTGTGCACGCTGGTATCTGAAGTTGCGGGCGACCGGCGCTGTTCTATTATCTGCAGTTACAACTCAAATAGACTAGATGACCTTTACAGAAATTTTGTTACTAGGATTTGTTGTTTATATTAAACTATAAATGCTTTGGTTTGAATTTCGAGATGTTATTCAAAAACACATTTTATATTCTTGGCTCGATTCAAGGGATGAAAAATATTGTTTGCGGAAACGAGCATGCTTCAGTAATCGACTGCTCAAGATCTACTTGTATGCACATTGTGCATTGTTACACAATATGTAAAATTAACATTACACCATATGTAAAATTAACATTGCCATGGGCTTCATCACTATACTCGTGCGTCGCTCAAGTAAAACTGTAAAATTATTACAAAAGTAAATATTTTACAAATTCGCTATTTCTTACACTTACACTCATTAAAAAATGGAAAGCAAAATAAATAATTTCAGCATTCACAAATGTTTACTTAACACATTTAATTCAACGTTAAATCACTGAATTACTTACCCTCGATCGTTACCAATTTTACTGGTCCCATGCCACTCGGTATGCCAGATAAAATATACTTAGGTAGAGACAGTGACATTTTTCAAAGTTTGATTTTAAAAGTGCTCGCTTTACCGTGAATAGCATGTATCTTGTTTTATTAACATTAGAGCACGAGTTTTCGTATTATTAACACATCTCCGATAAGTAAAGTAGATCCTAAGCAGATATTTCAAAAGTGCTAAATTAACCGTGAACCACCTATAGCTGTGCAGCACAGCAGGATCTTCCAAAAGCACGCAGGCTGCCGGCAGGATGAGAATTGGCAAAGATCCGCATCCTCTCTTGTGTGCCACCCCTTTCTGCTCGCGTCATCGCAACCCAGTTTGTCAGAGTTCCCACGCTCCACCCCTACTTCGGACCGTTGTAACTCCCACCCCCGTCCCACATGCCATCCGCTCGGCCGCTCCTGGTCCATGCCAGTAAATCTGGCAACTTTTCAGGTCCATCTCAAAATTCATACCCGTCTCGGAACATGTTTTATGGAAAAAGTTTTCCACCCGAATTATTGGAATGGAAGGAAGTATTTGGAAGGAATACTTTCTTTTTTTATTACCCCTGGGTGACCACCGCCAAATGAAAAAAAATATATATTGCAGTTCCACTTTTTCGATGAATTAAGATTTCAGCAAAACATATCACTGCATTTAATTTGAAGCCAGGAGCTCCAATGCTGTCTTATTTTTACTGAGGCATGTGATGTTCAGGTTCTGNATCACTGCATTTAATTTGAAGCCAGGAGCTCCAATGCTGTCTTATTTTTACTGAGGCATGTGATGTTCAGGTTCTGTACAATCTACGTATGTCCGGCAATCCTCACGTTTCTGATTATTGTATAACATATGAGAAACGATAATACTTCAAACGATCGAACGAGAACGTATTTGTAGTTCTCATATTAGCCCGATCTGGCAAACGGAGGGAAAAATATAAAAATTAATTGCGGACCCACTACAGGGAAGAGAACGCATGTCACTTGATATTGTTTCAATTCGGTATAAAAACGCGTAGCGCTACTATTCACAAAATGCAAATGCCTATCTCTGCTATTAACACTTACCATTTTTATCAGTGAGTGTAATGTTTATGGTAGACACAATTGCAATAAAAGTCCCAATCGCTGTCTTTATACCAGCGAGAGTCGCTTAATATTCATTCGTTATTTACAAAGAACTAAGTCCACAGCCATGCATTTACACCATCCAAATATCTGTCGCTCACAAAAATATTTTGACCGCAGTGTAGTAGCAGCTACAGCGATCGCCTATAACCAAGGCGAACCGGTTTCCATTCCCGGCGGGATCATTCCCGGATTTTTGCACAAGAGAATCCTGCCGGACGATGCCGCTAGTCAGCTGGTTTTCTCGGGGATATCCCGTTTCTGCCACCCTTGTATTCTGACTGTATTTCATACTAACTTCACTGCATCCTCATCGACTCCGAAGACCTCGTTTTTAAGTACCGCCCAAGACTCTCCACACCTCTCCACCCACAAAAAATTCCCGCTTTCTTACAATCCAGCTGGTCGGTCCCAGTTTCTGCTCTCCAACAGTCACACACTGCATTCGCCAGTCACTGTTTCGTCGTCCGTCGTTTTGCACGTCACGCGCACTCGGCACTACCAGCCATTCAAGACTACCGACACAGAGGCATGCCGCGACTCTTATAGCTGAGACAACCTGGCCCAGAAAGTTTTTCGCATCTAGAGACGCGCCGAGGGAGGAAATTACCAGAAAATTCGCGTAACTTCTGCCACGTCGTTCACTCTCCCAGATACAGATGGAACTGACATCAGCCACGGAGGCGTTACGATGACTCCTTTTGCTGCAGTAGGTACCGCTGATGTCCCGATGGGGGAGACTACCGCTGGACCCGCCGGAGAAAGGGAGCGGTACGAAGGCGAAGCAGCTGCGCGTAGTAATATTATTGCACTTATTGTACCGCAACCTTCAACCACGATTGATAGTCATCAAGATGCTGTGAAATCATGACTTTGCAGCTTGCAACTTGAATCTCTTCCAGCGTACTTTGTACGCGCCAACACAGAACCTGAAATGTGTGTGTGAGTCAATGCGTAAATATGCGACAGTTTCAATGAACGCCATGTTTTCATGCATTTTATTGGTAATTATTTATTTATTATTATTTATTATTGTATGAAATAGTTCATGTACTCGAGGTAATATTATTGAAATAAAAATACCTGAGTTTACTTTTAATTATTTGTAAACCAATAAATTAAGTTTGTATGTACGTGTATAAAGTAAATCAAAAAATTTAACATTGGTACCTGAAACCCTAGAGTATAATCCTCACGGGTTAGATAAAAATTAACTTTGGAGAAAGAAAAGTAAAGAGTAGTTATGATGAACAAAAGCATAATATGAGGTTTTTTACGAAAGCGTTATAGACGAAATATCCCTTAACGTGACATGAGAGGAGATAACCTGTTTTATAAAATGTGTGTATATTTGCATAATATTTTAAGCATATTCCAATTTTCACGCCATAAAATTATCTACAACAATTAAAACACATGTGTACATTGATTGTTACATATGTAGTGCCATTTAGAGTCACTAATATTTTATAAGATTTTCGTATATATGTTTTGGTTGAAATGCCATATCATAGTTTGGAAAACAAATCTGGGGGTTAGTACAAGTTTAGAGAGAAAATATACAATACAAAATGTGCCAAATGAATTTTTTTTTCTAGCAGCTTGTTCCATTTTAGCACGGTTATTTCTTCCGCGATCATTACAAGGCGAAGATCGCGAGATTNATACAATACAAAATGTGCCAAATGAATTTTTTTTCTAGCAGCTTGTTCCATTTTAGCACGGTTATTTCTTCCGCGATCATTACAAGGCGAAGATCGCGAGATTCAGCAATGAGGCGGCATAAAACACGAGACGTAGATGCTGGAGGGACCACACGTCGGGAGAGATACGAATGCGACCAGGAAGAGGAGAAGATGAGGACAGACAACGAACGGCGAACTGATACACACGAACCGGGAACAACTCANTTCAGCAATGAGGCGGCATAAAACACGAGACGTAGATGCTGGAGGGACCACACGTCGGGAGAGATACGAATGCGACCAGGAAGAGGAGAAGATGAGGACAGACAACGAACGGCGAACTGATACACACGAACCGGGAACAACTCAGCGGTCTATATTCCTCACCCCCTTCCCCCGCAGCAGGATATTGTTTCTTCTCTCCGGGCCCCGCGCCCCCTTCCAAAGTTATCCACATCGCGCCACCCTCAGAGCGGGGTCTTGAAGAGGCGACGCTCTTCGGCTGTAGGAGCGATGTAATATCTCGACAAACAAGGAGCGGCTGTGCCCCAGGAAGCCCGGGCATGTGGCAGTCCTCTTCCCTATACAGAAGTAATACCAGGAAGCGTATTCTCCGACAGTGGGAACACGCGTCCGCTGTCGCAAAACAACTTCCCGCCTGTTGAAATGTAAGGGTGAAGCTCATACTCTTGTTCACCTCACTATCTATTTTTTTCTGTCGAAAAAGTACGAGTCACGTGATGTTTAAATCTCTAATAAGCATATCCAAAACATGTAATATCATCAGGGTTCAATCCCCGGCTGGGTCACTCCCGGATTTTCGCATGTGGGAATCGTGCCGGACGATGCCACTGTCCAACGGGTTTTCTCGGGGATCTCCCGTTTCTCCCACCCTTTCAATACGGCTCTGCTCAATACTCACCTCTATCAACCTCATCGGCTCTAAAGTTCTCGCTGTTCAGAGCTGCCTAAATCTCTTCCCTCACTCACTTTATATCCAAATACTTCTAGTAAATGAATTGCTTTATAAAATATACAAGAATTATTTCTCATTATAATCTGAAAAATACAGTAATTTATCATTTTATATGTATCTAGAGAGAGTATCTTAAGGTAGCCGCCTGGTTAAAGGAATTTTGCACGTCTGAAGCCTAAAAACGTTGGAGAGATAAGGGCGACCGAGACATGCGCACCAACTCTCTCATCACCTCTACGCGGAAAGTACTGAACTGGCGTGCAGTCTTGCCGTCGATAACGCGCCTCTATGAGACTTTCAGTGGAGACCCTACCATTTATGACGTAATAATAAAAATAAAGGTTTGATACAATTCCCTATTCCTTTTTAATGTTTTTAACCGGAATGTTCATACCTAAAAATGACCGCGAAAACACCCGTTTGAGCAATTTTCACTATCACAAAAACAAAAACATCCTTTACAGAGAAATGGAGGAACTGAAAAACGTATACAGTCGCGTAACGTTCCTTAAATGCTATTCGTAAACAGACCTCACTCAAACACGTTGTACGGCTTTTTAATAAAAGTTTTTTGCTGGAGCTCTGCTTGGCTTCACGCCTTTTGAAAATTCTTCGTTTTTCTGTCATTCATAGTAATTCATAGTAATTACTGACAATACACGATTATAGACCATTTACATTTTACAACTTACTAATTTTTTGTGCGTAATTTCAATTGTGTGTTATTTGCGTGTAAATGTCAGGAACATATTTATATGTTATCAATAAGTTCCCGCCTGTTTGCAAGCAGGAAATAACACGCAGTGTAAATTAGGTACATAAGTATTAAACAACTAGTATATTTTAAATTTTCTACTTTCAAAAATTTTCAACAATACCTCTGCAACTGAAATTATGACACGAAAACGAAGAATTAATGCATTAAAGGTGAAGCTGAGACTTAAATAGACATGTGATATATACATAGTGAATATGACATGTGTTGTATTTCGTTGTTCATCGATTACATACATGTATAGCAAATGATGTACGTATGTTGGAAGTGTTGCCTGGCTGCAAATATACAAGTCACCCCTTTAATTTGTGAGCAGTTATTACGCAGAAAGAAAAACAGTACGTGTGAGTGTCCAATTGATTGCAATTACGTTCATTACTAATGTATTACATTATTTAACTAAAGGCATTTCAAAAATTAATTTTGTGGAGAGGGGGAGGGGTTAGCTCCCTTAATAAAGGTCGCCTCATCGCTTCTTAGGCTAAGGGAAATGTTTTACATGCATTTTCGTGTTATATTTTCGGGAGGAATAACCTGTCGGTATTTTCATGTGTTGTTTAAATAAGTACTGTATACTTTCTAACACTTTCGGTCATTGATAAACACAGTTTGTAGCGTAATTATGTGTGCAAACTCCGCCTGCATATTTTCTACGAAATACTACAACAAAACATATATACTACCCATGATCTAAAGTGCGCCCCAAGACCGGTACACCCCCTTGAAGTTGGAACGGAAAGACGAGGTAATTGCACATTCTACAAAAAAGTATTTACAATCCAACCAAGAGCTTCTATATAATGTGAGAATGGACAACGACTTGCTGCCATTGTTACACCTTTCCCAATCCTCCAAGAAATTCGAAGAAGAAATAGGAGTGGCAACCATGATTTTGCAGAAAGGTTTGAGATATCGAGAGTTTATTGATTTTCACATGAGATATTANAAATAGGAGTGGCAACCATGATTTTGCAGAAAGGTTTGAGATATCGAGAGTTTATTGATTTTCACATGAGATATTATGAATTAGCGCTATAAAATGAACGAAAATAGTATATTCTGTCACTCCCATTAACCCAACCCGTTTCGGGAAATCCATGCATCAAGTTCAAAACCACCCAATACTTTGCCCGGATACGTCATGCAAAACAGTTTAGATGATGGAGTTACGTTAAACTGGTCGCAGATCTTTGTCCATTCCCACATTATCCAGAAGCACATGATTAGATTGTAAATACTGTTTCTCAAATGTGCAATTATCTCGTCATTCTGCTCCAACTTCAAAGGGATGTGCCGTCCTTGGGATTAACTTTAGACACTAGATCTTATATATATGTTTTCTCCTTAGATAAATGTTCGAATGTTTAGACGGATTGTTCGAAATCGGTTAACCGGAGAGTGTTCCAGGTATACGATATTTTTTGTTTATTTAGACATGCTCATTCATAACCTGTGTTAACAAATCGTTCACAGCTTAGCGTTTCAAAGTTTCATGCAAACATAAGGTAGCAATCCTAATCTACCTATTACTTTCTTGATAAAGAACATTTTGCATAAATTTTAAATTTAAAAAAAAATGCATGAATAGTAATTTGTTGATAAAATATAAGTCAAGCCGTATCCCACGGAATTATTTTACGTTGTAAATGGTTTGATTTGTAGATCTTAGTACTTCTTATTATAACTGCAGAAAAACAGAAAAATTTAGGATTTCACATTAAATTATTTAAAAAATATGAATTATAAAATGTATATATTCAAGGAAAATGTAATCACATACAATGCGTATACGTTGGACAATCTTTGGTACTATTATAAAATAATTAATTTTTTGGTATGTTACATCCTTAAGAGCTCCGTTATACAAATCACTATTCACCCATTCGTCACTTTATAACAAGTACTTTCCAATATTTTTAACTTAGAGCATTTCAAAACTTGACATTGGGGAGGGGGGCGCATAGCTCCCTTAGTAATCACTTAAGAGAAAGTGTTGCAAACGTTTTCGAGCTTTATTTTTTATTTTTCGTGAGGAATAACCTTGTAGAGTTTGTCTGTGTGTTTAAAACACTTTCTGTACAGTGGCAATTTGGGTATAGCCCATTTCACGTTTAGTTCCAACTTTTCTAATGCCCAACTTAAGTTCCTCCACCTCGTGCAAGCAAAGCTGAACCGATTCTAGGAAATTACATTAATTTGACAGAGAACAGCATTCGTGCGCACTCAGTGTAATAATATATTGCATAAGAACAACTTCTCACTAGCCGTTACCAAAATGCATATTTTCTCCCTGATTTTTTCATATTAAATTGTTATAAATATAATGTTATAGTTTATATATAAAATGTTAAATGTTAATTTTATAAAATAATAAGATAGTTTTACGTTTACACAAGTTTAAACGCTTGTGATACACGATATATTTAGGAAACAACCTATGCGGTGATATTTGAAAGGTTTGTTTTAAAAAGTGTGAAGAAAACGCGAATAGCGTATAAGGCATGAACCAGAAGGGCTTTCGGAAGTGCAGTATTCGTTGAAACACATGACGGAGTGGGTGGCGGTGTGGCAGCCATAATGTGCAGTGGAGTTGTTGCAGAGGGGGGTCGGGGGAGTAATTGACGGACGTGCAGGTGATTAGGGCAGCGCAAGGCAGCCTTGCAAAGTGGTAATTGTGTAGGCGGGAGAAAGGGGCAGTGGTTGGTCAGTGTGAGGCTTGGTGGGAGGGCGTGCGAGCACAGGGCGGGCTCGGCAGCCCAATTACCATGCGGCGCGGCGCGGCGTCCGCGGCCGGAGAGCTGCCTGGCTTTGTCGCCGGTCGTCATTACTGGACCGCGGGAGGCGAGCGTGCCCCCCTCCCCTGCCACCTCAGCGACTTGTGGCGGTCCGCCCGTGCGACATCGTGCACCTGTGGAGTGGAGTGCAGACACCTGGGCGGCTCTCAGCATCTACGTCTTGAGAGCCGACGAGGGCGAAGCGAGGTGAGCGTGGAGCAGCGGCCGGAATGCAAAGGGTGGGGGAACGGGAGATCCCCGAGAAAACCCGCCAACCAGTGGAACCACTCAGCACGATACACACGTGCGGCCCCGCCGGGAACACGAACCCAATTCGTCTATGTGGGAGGCGAGTAGTCTAACCACTGCACCACCGTGCCCCCCCCCCCTTTACGAGGTGACGCTTCAGTCTGCAGGTCACTTGTGAACGACGCTGCTCTGACTCGCCGATGCTTTCGTAAAGCAACCCTAATCAAGACTTTAATCTGATGGAAAGACTAGCAATTAAAGAGGTTATGGTCGTACCCTCCTCCTGATCGAACGTAAAGTGGACTTCCTAGCAAAGTACTGTCTGTAAGTTTGCGAGTATAAGTGTATCTCATGAAACGTTAACACAATCATCTGCAGTCACCACAGTTTACTATTTTCCTTCTCAGTATACTGAAAGTAAAAAATATTAAAATTGCTAATAAATCACATTTCTAGGGATTTCCTGGCAGTTTCCTTAACGGAAAAGATGAAAGTACAAAGATGCATCTGTGGTTGAATAAATCCATTGGCTTACATCTCTTGTAATCATATCCTGCTGTTGCAAATCTAATTCTCTAGATATCGCAGCAACGGGAGGGCTCGTCGCGATGCTTCTTTACAGCCAGTGAACTTGAGGCGTTTAAAAGGTTTACTAGGAATCCCACTTAAAGAATTTCCTGAAATTATATGAACAAGCAGTTATTTTCACACTAATTCTTTTCCGATTTTTCTTTGAGCTGCGTATAAGACTATAATTTCATTTCGTCAGATGTAACCACAAAGTAGTTAATCACGCTTATGAAATGTTATTTATATTTTTTTAAGTTTAGTGGCAATGAAGTGATTGAACAGCATTTATAATGTAATTTAATTTTCATCCACTAACTAGAGTGAATATAAATTTAAACCGAAAGAAGAAAATAGAATATAAGCAATAAACAAAGTACATTTTTGCAAGAATATTTATTTGTGTTTTATTAAATATGTTCTTCTAATTATTTATCTTCTGTTTTATAATTACTGTAGTTAAAAGGAAGAGGTCGATTTCACTTATGAATACCACTTATTTAATTGGTTTTTATTAGCATAATTACGCCCCGTTGCCCGGATATAAGAGCCCACTGTGTAATACGTCGGAAAACCACTGATTCGCAGTGAAACTACTAGAATCAGCGAAAATGGTTCCACCTAGAATCAATGGAAAACCACTGGTTTTTTCAGTGAAATATTTTCACTGATTAAGTAAGTGACAGCCGGCTGCATGCGGCAAATTAAATATAGTTTTTTATTAAATGCAGCCAAAAATTACAACAAGAAGAAATATACATTATTTCGATAGTTACTATTTATATTGCACAATTTGCGTGATTTAAAGAAGTGAGAAATGTCACATTCCCCTTATTGTACCATATGAGCTGCGAAGTCACTGTTTACGACAAAGGGGAAAATGTTATGAATTTTCATCGAAAGTGTGTAGTTTTAAATTATAGGGCCCTTTCTTTTCGTTTTTACTGCAACTGGTGACGTTAGGATTGTTAATACAAGTAGTACGTATGAATACACTCGCTTCACCACATTAAATTCAGTTCAAACCTTCAAACTGAGCGCCGTTTTGATTACGTGAAAACAAAATGAAAGGTCTATAAACGGAATGAAAGACTGTTCAAGTTACCTCGTAAAATGGCGTTATTAAAGACGAAAATCACATTTTATTAAGTATTTGTTTTGGTTATATTAGTTTATGCGTAGTTATTTCAATTGACATGCATTTTGTAATCGTTGTCTAATCCATCGGTCAAAAAAACAAATCACTGAAAAACAGTGTGAAAAATGGTTGATGAATAAGTGTAAAATGTCAATATATCAATAAATGAAGGAAACCAGGCATTTTTTCACTAATTCATCAGTTAAATTCACTGAAGTGAGTGTTGAATCAGTCACGTACTGTTAACTGATTGAAACAGTGAGATTTTAGTGGACACGATCCGTTTTTTGTGGTTACGGATGCAATGGGTGACCACAGATACAAAATAGTAATGTGTCAGTGGTTTCCAACCCAATGGGTGGCTGGTACTGGACAGCATTACTGCTAAATTAGGTCGATATTTATTGAAGGGTGGGAGTTTTGTAATGTTGTATAAGAGTGGTGTGCAATACCTTAAATAAATAGGAAACTAATATTTTTAAAATTACGAAAAATTAAATAGTTAGATTACCAGCAGTCCTTAAATAAATCCCATCTCTGTCGCCTGTTATAAATAATAAAATATTTTTGTTCCTTATACAGTCCATGCACGGTTACTTCCAACGTTTCTGAAGTCCAGCTAAAGTTCTACTTCCAGAATATTCCTCCGCCTCATACAAATAAAGCTTAACCAAGTCTATAAAATTACACCAACGGTACAACGCACCGGATTCTTGCGCACTCAATGAAATATTATTTTGCACAAGAACTATTTCTTACTAGGCGTTAGAAAAACATATATTCTCCCTGTTTTAATTTATGTTAATTACAAATTAAATGTTATAGTTTATAGATATAAGTAAGAGTAAAATTTAAGTAAAAATAAGGTAATTTTATGTTAACGCGTGTATAAAACGCTTGTAATACGTGACATATTTAGTATAGAACCAAACACGTCAAACACAGGACGATTTTTCAAAGTTTCATTTCAAAAATGTAAAGAAACCGCGAATAGACTATAATCAGGATGTTAGTAGACCTAAATAAGATATGTATCTAACTGCTGAAAAATTGGGAATACTTGTATTGAGGAAATACTCTTACATTTACATGTAGTGGTAATTCCAAACCAACAGGAAATAACTACCTCAAATTCAGTAAACCTTTTTACAACACCAGTAAAACTAAAATGAATTAGTATGTGTGTATATAAATAGCACAGCACACCCTTGTACTAGGCTACATATTTGTGAATATTCGTCATATTAAGAAGCTCCCGGTAGTTAATGCTAATTATCCGCTGAAGGGGCTTATTCAAACAAGTCACTTACTTGTGCACTTAGTTTTAGAGTTAATTATTGACTACACTTGCTTGATACTCTGCAGAAGTCAGTTTCAAACGCAGCAGCTATGAACGGCAAATGAGCTGGAGTAGAAATTAATCGTGTGTGGAGGAACATCAAATTTACCTGTTACACGAGAACTAGTTACGTGGTTGTGATAGGATAACTGGAATTCGTGAGACGAGATAGGTTGGTTGAGCTGCTACGAACGCTTTGAGTTACCTCTATAGTATAATCACATTACACCTGAAATCAGGGTTCAGCCAAAATATTTTTTTTGTAATATAACATTCCAATGTACAGAATTGTTTAAGTTGTAAATAACGATCAGGTACACTTTTTGTATTCTATGCTGTCTCGTGGATATATCACCTGCCAGATTATTATTGATAAATTCACTCCCGTTGAAATTAAAAGTATCCGTGTCTCTCAAGTGTTACATTAGTAGTTGTGGTATGCGATACTTTAAAAGTTATATGCATGTACCCTTTGCTACAAAATATTATATAGTTTCACCAAGTACTGTGCAAATAACACAAAGTTCAATAAACATAATAAATGTGCTCTTCAGCACTACGTAACGAATTATCATGACTTGATGTGATTTGTTTACTTTACAAAGAAGACTGATACCAAGAAAAAGTTTTGTTGAATCAAACAAAGTTTGTTTGGCGCAACAAAATTTGTTGTTTGTATAGGGGCAATGAATAATTTTGTTGTTGAAACCAAATTATTTGTTGTTCTTACTTGATTGTATTCCCCCCCCCCCTTTTTTTTTCTAAAAAGGATTTGGTAGGTGCAACAAAAATATTTGTTCGTATCCACGTATATTAAATAGTAACTGTTAATATAAGAAAAATTATGGCCGACCACGATTCGATGCGAGATGATCTGCGCCCGATCCCCTTACGCCTTAGCAACCTTAGCTAAACTTACTACTCATGAAATATGGATGTTTCTAAACACATGCATTAAAATACTGGATGACGTGCGCAAATAAATATCTCAAGTTTTACAGCTTTACTTTTAAGTTTCCTGTTGAACTTGTTCAATTAGGATGTCTATGACATTATTTAGCATCAATAGATGCAGTAACAAACACCATCCTAACTGTCACAAAAAAAATCAAACAAACTTTCGAGCTGTATTTTCGAGCGAAGGCAATCAAATTAGTGGCCAAACAAATATTTATAGTTGATTCAACAAAATATGTTGTTGAGAGTCCAATTTCTTTTGGTCAAACACAGATGTTTTCTTTATTCAAACGCGAATTTTGTTAGATGAACAAAATTATTTGGTGGCTTTTCAAATTTTGTTTACTAAACAAATGTTTTTTTTGGGGGGGGGGGGCAAATAAATATATGTTTGGCCATATAAAGAAATATTTTTCTGGCTATTCTCTCAGTCCAGACTCAATTCCTTTATAGATTTGGGAGAGAGTTATTTGTAGCAAATATAAAAGTTATTGGATAGTCGCATAGTGGACTTGTCAGAGTAAAATGTGTACAGCATATGACAACCATTCGGTAAAAGTGTAAGTTGGTAAACATTAACGCTGATGGATGGTGCAAACGCATGCAGATAGGTTTTACAAGGGCATGGCAGTCGCTATTTTTGCTAAGCATATACGAAGTCGTGATACTAGCTCATTTGATTTGATACACATGATATCTGAAAACGTTGATAATAATCGATAGGCATGCCGAGAAGACGTTCGAGACAGCAACATGAACTGGCGGAGTTTGAGAAAGGCCAAGTAATAGGAAAGCGAGAGACAGGTCGGTGGCGTGTCGGATTCCCTGCCGTCTTAATAGTTCGTACGCCGCAGTGAGATTGTGTTGAGATCAATGAACGCGCCAAGGTATTTTCGTAAATATTTTGAAACATTTTTTAATCAAATCGTCAACCAAATAAAGACGCTGAATAAAGCGTGCGCAAGGAAATAGTTTATTACTGTTGAGACACGAGAATATAACTTATCTAAGATAATACAATCAAATATCAGTTTCACACTTACCAGCGTATACTCTTAAAGTTCAATGTGAACGCCACTGCAGTTACGTAAATCTATTTTAAATGTCGGTTTTTGTTCCAAAAACGTGACATTTCAGTTTAATTATTCAGGTATATTAGTTACGACAGGTTTCAGAATACTGTTATTCAGCATACGTCCAAGAAATGTTTTACAGCAACTAACTTATTTATTTGATGTTTGATTATAATACATGTGTTTACACATATTCTTGTTGTACTATGACACTACCCTTCGTGAATCGGACGGTTGGTTCGCAGGATAACACCATCAGCTCTTCGCCAGGTGATTGTCACAATGTAGTTAGTTTAATTTGTTTAATTAAATGTCAATTTAATAGTACAGATTGCTTATAAAGTCCTGTTACCATTACAAACTGTTACCACAAACAGGCAAAAAGAGTTAGAAGGATACGGTTTAGGTCAAAATGTTTTAAAAGGTCCGTAGTTTTTGTCTATATGAGCTTTTCTTTGGTGCTTCATTTATGTGGTGCACGATGGCAACACCACAGCAAAAAGCACAATGTGTTCTGTGGTATATGGAGAGCACGTCGTCGATAACAATGCAACGAAATTGACGTCGATATCGGACTGCACCTCCCACCAAGCCTAGCATACCGCGATGGGTGAAAAACTGAAGATACCGGTAGTGTTCATGACCTACTTCGTGGTGGACGGCCTGGCGTATCTGAAGTGACAATTGACCATGTTTGAACAGTACTCGTACGGAGCACCCAGAAATCACTTCGTCGTGCTTCATGGGAATATCACTTGCAGAGTTCAACAGTGCACAACTAAGTGATACATATGCGTTGCCTACAAAGTTGAACCTACTCAGGCCCTACAGTCAGATGACCACAGTCGGCGTTTCGACGTTGCCTGCTCCAGCTCAACGCCGTTGAACAAGACAGTGACTACCAGAAAAAAGTTATTTTTTTTCAGATGAATGAACATTCTATGTAAGTGGCCATGTCAATCACCACAATGTGTTGATATGGGGGCCAGAAAACCCACACCACATCCATGAAAACATTCACGACAATCCAAAGGTCAATGTGTGGTGAATTCATGCATGGTAGGGTGATCGGGCATTATTTTTTTGCGGAAAAACCATTATGGGAGACACTTACCTGGGCATGCTGGAAACTCCCCCTCCTCCCCCCCCCCTCGGTTAAGATGGCGCGTCACCTCACTGGTGCCAGAATTTAGCGCGTGGTTTTGATGAAATGTTTCCAAACAGGTGAGTCAGCCGTGATGGACCGGTTGCTTGGCCTCCACGCTTGCCATATGTAACACCATTAGACATTTCTTGAGGGGCTGTGTCAAGAATTATGTGTAGTAACTACAGTTCCTGACATTAGTGCACTCAAATTACGGATCACGGAAGGTATCGAGCGTGTCAGTGCTGCTATTCTTGTCCGTACGTGGGCAGAACTAGAGTATCGCCTGGAAATCCTCAGAGCAACAAAAGGGGCTCACATTAAATGGTGTGATTGTAGACACAAACTTTCGGTCATGTGGAACCTTTTGGCGAAAATCCGAACCTCCTAACTCTTTTTGTGTGCTTGTGGTAACCGTTTGTAATCGTAACGGCACTACATGGACCATAATTCTGACATGCGCCAGCCAGTTAAACGCCTCCAGACTGAAAGAAAGCACAGGAAAATAAAAATACATGTTATTATTTTATAATATAAATGCTATGCTACTACATACTCACGCATACACGCACCTCTGTGGATTCACTCAGATTCCTAGCGTTCCTTGTGGGTGAGTTAGCAGTGTCCTCCATTACTTAGTGATTTGATAGTGACTCTCGTGGACTGGGTCTATTTTCCAAAATTCGTTAATTACTGATTGGAATTTTAGTGGACGGCGTGAATAAATCGCTTGGATCCTTCAAATTGTTACATGCTTGCTGCTCTTAATCGCTTCCCTTGCCCCTTCTTGCTCGCGAGAGCAAAGGAATATGTGAAGGATAGGGCAGATTTTCCATGTGAGAAGCGGGCGACGATTTACAAAGGCAAGCCGCTGCGTATCGTTGCGATGCCTATCACGACTCGTGCGCCCCTAACATTCAGCGAATTAAATTCCGGAGGTTATCTTCGAAAGAATTTTCTTGTCATTGCCCTAGCCTCTCTCAGCGAGACTCGTGCTTTAGGAAACTTTATAGATCGGGCCTGCGAAACTATATTTATGCCGCGACGGGCCTCTGAGCTGAGACTATGAGGATTGTGCGACTATATGTGACAGGCGTGCGAAGACAGCGAAGCGACGAGCCAGCGAAGTGACGAGCCAGCAGAGCGCCGAGTGGCGGCGAGAGTCCTTGATAGTTTTTTTTTCTATTGTCTGTAAATCATGTCCATCAAATACTCATATTTTCTTCTAACCAATTGGCCGCGGTCACTGAACGGTTAGCCTGCTCGCCTCCCAGCAAGGCGAACCGGGTTCAATCCCCAGTCGGGTCACTCCCGGATTTTCGCATGTGGGAATCGTGGAGGACAATGCCGCTGGTCAGCGGGTTTCCTCGGGGACCTTCCGTTTCCCCCGCCCTTTCATTCCGGTGCTGCCCCATTCTCAACTCATTTCAATCTCATCGGCTCACAAGACCTCGTTGTTAAGAGCCGTCCAAATCCCATAACTTTCAACAGCTCTTCAAAACAAAGTAATTTTAAGTATAACATAAAAATAAAAATTTTTAAAATATTGATATCAATTAATTAGTAAAAATATTTTAAATTGTTTTACGAATGTGAAATTTCCTAGAAGTACTTTCAATTTCACGTGGGATCCATGTATGACAATATTTTTTAAAATAAAGACTTTAATACAGAGTAGATACAGATATACCACCACATACATAACTTTTACATTTATGTACATCACTTAGGCGACATATGATCCAAGTAGAAAAGTATCACCAAAGGTTTGGGATCATTTTTGTACGAATGAACTACGGCAATACTCTCAACCACAAGTAGTATACAAATGTTCTTTCTGGCACAAGCATTCAGGCGAAGGAGCCCGGAGCCTTCCGCCAACTTGGATGATGTCACCTCCTGCTCTGTCATTCCGGTCGATAGACGGCCATTTTGTAACCTTAACCTTTCCACCATCTTGTTTTTAGAATTTTCAACTTTATGCTTTGTCATTCCATCTAGCTACTTCATGCTCTGTCATTCCATCTATTTATTTTCATGCTCTGTCATTACATATTGCCACTCTCTCCCATCTCTTTTCTCTCTTACATTTTTCGTCCGCCAACTTGGATGTCATCTGCTGTCCTTCCCTCATCACCTGCTAGTGTCGCTGGTGTCACTCATAATGTTTATTGCTGCTATTGTGTGCCACCGTTGTCAATCATCTTGTTTCCACTTGTCCTTCATTCAACTGCTGCCTGCTAGGGGCGCTGGTGTCGCTCTCGCTCGGCCATCGTGTTGGTTCTGGAGTTTACCGCTAGGGGCGCAGCTATTTAATTTTCGCAGAGCTCAAAATATTGTCTTATTGTCTGGATAGGGCGGGATCGAACCACTGGACTTTAAGTCGCCATCGTGATGGACACCTTAGACAACTCGGCCACCAAGACAAGTAGGTAAGTAAGGTTTTTAATGTGGTTTATGCATAGCAACACTCCTCAACAAAACCCACCCCCTACAAATTATTATAAAAATTTTAAAAAATCTAAAAAAATTGAGATAATCAAAGAACATAAAATGTTTTACTAACTTACCTATTGCTCATCCCATCACCCTCACCTCGCCCCATAACCTCTCCCACCCCCACGCGATTATTATAAAATCAAGAAAATTGAAAAAAAAAACTACAAAAAATCGAGGAACATATAAAGTTAGCCTCACACTCACCCCACCACCCTCACCTCACCCCCTCTGCAATTACTNAACTTACCTATTGCTCATCCCATCACCCTCACCTCGCCCCATAACCTCTCCCACCCCCACGCGATTATTATAAAATCAAGAAAATTGAAAAAAAAAACTACAAAAAATCGAGGAACATATAAAGTTAGCCTCACACTCACCCCACCACCCTCACCTCACCCCCNAACTTCAATCCACTCAGTCACAAAAGTTCGAGAATTATTGCAAAAAATTGAAAAATTTATTTAAAAAATTCAAGAATATATAAAGTTAGCCTCACAATAATTCCACCACCCTCACCTCACCCCTTCTCCACAACTGCACCTCTTAATTATTTTAAAATCAAAAAAATTCTAAAAATCGAGAAAGATATGTTACCCCACCCTCACCCTGCTCAACCCCACCACCCTAATTATCAACCCCTACCCCTACCTACCCACCTTCCAATCATAAAAAAATAGAGAAAATCGCAAAGGAATTCTAACAATCAAGGAAAATCTTACATTGATGACCCCCGACCACGATTTTGGATGCAGGTAGCCTTGACCTTGACCGCAATAATCTTAAATTCAAAAACCAAGAAAAAATGTTAAAAATCAAATAAATTTTAAAAAAAATTCTGAGAACTAATGACATGACTGACTCCTGCACACATGTTGAATTTTGGTGGGAATGATCTTGACCCCATTGACCTTCAACTCAAAAAATCAAGAAAAANCATTGACCTTCAACTCAAAAAATCAAGAAAAAATTCCGAAAAATCTTTAAAAATGTAAAATATTATCGAGGAAAAAATTATACACCTATTACAACAAACCAAGTTGGATGTGTGTGGCACTGGGGGTTCGATTCTCGTATAGATGGCAGAGCACAACCACTTCCTAGAACGACAATCAGCAGCCGACTGAACCCCCACCTCTATATTTTATTGGCTATATAGCCGGCCAATCTTTAGACCCAAAAGCGAATTATTGACATTACATAACACATACACCTCCCACCCCCACCCATGTGTCAGGCCATCACACGTCTCGTCGCTCCACTTTCCTCGCCATTTATTAACCATTGCTCAGCCGCCATCAACATCAACCAAAGCCACCAACCCACTACCCAACTCTAGACTCCCCCCCCCCCNTTGTCCCCCTCACCGTTCACCCACTCTACCACGCCTCGTAGGACTCTCATTCCGCCATTAGCATTAACTGTTACGTCATAATCACCTGACGAATCTGTACCCACCGGTGCAAAAAGAGGTGTGGATGGCAACACTTGCTGGCTCTCAAAAGACGAATCCTTGCAGTTCTTGGTGTGGTTCTTCATTGTATCTGCTTACATAGTCTGTGTGCGGCAATTGGCGTAATGCTTCATCACGCGAAAAGGATTCTTCCTACAGGCTCTCTAATGTCGGCGAGCATGGCAGCTTTTGCTGAAGATCTTTCCATAGTAGCAACTTTGTTTTTCATGTAATTTTCCTGCAGTGGGAGAAGGTACATTCGTAGAGGTAAGCCCTACAGTAGGCTTCGTACAATCATTGTCTTGTGCACATCTTCACGGAAAAAACGTAAGTCCTTTCCACAGTGGCAACATGGCAAGGGGAGAGCAGGGTAAAGTGGCCACTTAGGTAAAATTATATTTCAATCGTGTACTGTAAGTAAAACATGAATATAAAATCACCCTCCGTACAAAATAGGTATTGTACAAACAATTAAATGTATTATTTTTAAAGTATTGTGGTTAATATACTTTTTATTGAATTTAAAAAAAAAATTATTCACAAAACGGTCTACTTTGCCCTGCTAGGTCGGGTAAAGTGGCCACTGACTGGCCACTTACGTCCTTCGCATTGAACAGTTGCTACCCTTTGACCTATAATCTACAGCCATCAGCTGGGGGTAGTGCAATAAGATAAAAAAAAATCGCTTACTGTAAAAAATTGGAAAATTATGTTTTGTGTCCGCTTAAATTGTTACTGAAAGCAAATTACGTCCTTTAATACACACATATATAAAAATGGTATATATATATATGTATATATATATAAGTGTTGTTACGAATATTCTCATTCGCATTCGCGAATATTCGCATGTTTTTTAATATTAGCATTCGCAAAAAATTATGCGAATATGTAGCGAATGTATTTAAAAATGAAAAATGAAAATATTTATGAAATAACAATGCAACTGCTAAGATTTATAATATTTTTATTTAGGTATTTATATTTTAATAAAAAAGTTTTAATTGGGGAACAGTTTTGATGTTACTCATTAGGTACATACAGACGCTTTTAATAATTTTTTATTCTTATTTATGTAAGCAAAAATCAAATTTAGGTAGGTATTTACCTTAACTTGCAAACTAATATATCAATTGTATGAAAACAAAACAAATTTCGAACTTCTTAAACACAAAACAACGGAGCTAAATATGTTACCACATTTTTTATTAAACTAATCCATTTTAAATGAGATTATTTGTGAGAACACAAATACAACTTGATAGGTATCTAAATAATATTAAATCTACTAGAGATTTCTGTATCTAATATTTTGTACATTAAATCTACTACTTATAAATTAAGTTAACAATATCTTTTTCGAGAAAGGAAATGAAAACATTTCTTCTTTTTAATTAAAACAAAAAATAATCTGCTTCAAATTAACATGATAATTTTAACTTCGGTTCTATTTATATTGTTTTTAACACAACCATTTAACCTTTCTTCTTGAATTCAAATAATAATAGATAAACTATAAAAAATATAATAGTAATTAAGTTACAATTTAATTACGAAATACACTAAAGTAAGTTATGTAAATTTCATAAAACACTTAGTAATTAATTTGTAGTAGAGGAATAAAAGTTTTGATTCCTTTTCTCCTTGCAGCCTATTTCGGTGGGGGGTGTAAAGAAGACCTGCCACACTAAAGACCCTTTCGCTAGGTACATTGGTGAGTGGTGTTACTAAATATTGCCAGGCTATAGGAGAAAGAATACCATAATTCTTATTATTCACCTTCCATCATGTAAGTGGGTATACATCATTTTCCACAAGTTTATCTATTAAATATTCATTGATGGGTTTTTAATTGAAACTTCTATTGGGTTTGGACTTTCATTTTCTCCTTCTTCACTTTCACTGGAATCAAACACCAATTTCATGGTGTCTCTTAAAGATGTAGATTTCCCTGAGATACAGGCACTGGATCCAGAGGTTTCAATCCCACAATTAGTCATTCTGGTACGCCTAGGATTTGAACAAGAAGATAGGCTTGATTAATCGTCCCCAATGGATTCTAAAATAGTTTTCACAACTTGATCTTTGGTTGAAGAATTTTTGACAAATTTCACTTTCTATCTCGGGTCAATGAAAGTAGCCGTAGCAAACAATACGTAATTTTTAAAATGAGAAAATCTGCGACTTAATTCGTGTTTTAGAACAAGAATCGTGTTTCCGATGCATTCGTCAGTCACATCAAATTCATCAATTAACTTTTCCAAGTTGGCCAATAATGCAATTACTGAAGATATGTAAATATTGGCTGCACTTAGTTCTTTTGTAATTTCTTCAAAAGGGCTGAGCAAAGTAATTAGTTTTTCCACAATAATCCACTCTTGGGAAGTTAGTTGTGAAATTGTGTTATTTGTGGAAGCGTAAAGACACAACGAATCTTTGATTTTCAAAATGCGCTCCAACATATAAAAGTTGCTATTCCATCTTGTAACACACTCTTGTATAATCTTAAGCTTTGGTTGATTAAGCCTTTCTTGTAGAGCTGCAAGTTCATCTTGAGCAATATTTGAGTGGTGAAAATGAGTTGCCATCTTTTTACATTTTGTAATCACTGCAATAACGGAAACTTGTGCCTTAAGCCCCTCATTGACAACTAGTTGAATTTGGTGTGATGAACAATCAATGTCTTTAATGAATAACAAGGAAATGCCATTTTTCATGTTAGTACCACCATCCCTAACAATGCATTACACTTTTTCTTTGGGTATTTCCCATAGTGACAACGTGGTTTCAAGTTATATAGCTATATTTATCAGCAGTATGTCGGCCATCGTTAAATACCTCTGCTTTTAACACAATCATTTTTGTTGCAAATTCTTTTGTTACGCCGTGAAATGTACACTGGAGCGCCGAAATAACTGGTATACCTGCCTAATAACATGTAGGGCCTCCGCAAGCACGCAGAAGTGCCACAAGATGACGTAGCATGGACTCGACTAATGTCTGAAGGTATGCAGGAGGCAATTTACACCATGAATCCTGCAGGGCAGTCCACAAATCCATAGTAGTGCGAGGCGGTGGAGATCTCTCCTGAACAGCACGTTGCAAGACATTCCAGAAATGCCCAATAATGTTCATGTCTGGTAATTTAGGTGGCCAATTAAGTGTCTAAAGTCAGAAGGGTGTTTCTGGAGTCACTCGGTAGCAACTCTCGGCGTGTGGGGTGTCGCATTGTCCTGCTGGAATTGTCCACGTCCGTCGGAATGCACAATGGACATGGATGGGTGCAGGTGATCGGACAGTATACTTACGTATCTGTCACCTATCAGAGTCGTATCTAGACGTATCAGGGGTCCCATTTCACGACACCTGCACACGCCCCATACCATGACAGAGCCTCCACCAGCTTGAACAGTCCCCTGATTCATGAGGATGTCTCCATACCCGTACACGTCCATCCGCCCTATACAATTTGAAACGAGACTCGTCAGACCAGGCAACGTGTTTCCAGTCATCAACAATCTAATGACGGTGTTGGCAGGCCCAGGCGAGGCGTAAAGCTTTGTGCCGTGCAGTCAACAACGGTACACGAGTGGGTCTTCGGCTCCGAAAGCTCATATCAATGATGGTCGATTGAATGGTTCGCACGTTGGCACTTGTTGAGGCCCCAGCATTGATAACTGCGCCAATTTGAGAAAAGGTTGCACGTCTGTCACGTTTAACGATTCTCGCCAGTCGTCGTTTGCCCGTTCGTTCACGATTTTTTTCCGGCCACGGCGATTTCGAAGATTTGATGTTTTACCGGATTATTGATATTCACTGTGTACTCTCGTGAAATGGNTTTCCGGCCACGGCGATTTCGAAGATTTGATGTTTTACCGGATTATTGATATTCACTGTGTACTCTCGTGAAATGGTCGTACGTGAAAATCCAAATTGTATCGCTACCTCGGAGATGCTATGTCCCATCTCTCGTGCGCCGACTATAACGCCACGTTCAAAGTCACTTAAATCTTGATAACCTGTCATTGTAGCAGCACTAACCGATCTAGTAACTTTACCAGACACTTGTTGTCTTATATAGGTGCTGCCGACCGCATCGCGTTACTCTGATTGGTTCCATCCCTCTGTTATTTGCTTACACACGCCTATATCAGTTTTTTTGGCTCTCCAGTGTAAAACTCAGCAACGATACTTCTGAACAAAAATCAGACTACATATCAGTTGTAAACGCCATTTTTTCAAATGAGTTGATTAATTCCAAAACTTTATATTTTACCTTGCCGTAGAAATTGTCGCATATAAACGAAGTTAAATGTTACGAGTTTTAAAATTATACGACGGACATAGGAGGTTCATCAATCTGACAAATCCAACGCATTCCACAAAACTAAAGGGTAAATCCTCGAAAGCAATCGTTTCGCTTATTAAATTGTCAATTTCCACAGACTTGGCGTTGTTATTATCCCACTTTTTAGTTTTTTCGACGCAATCNTCGCTTATTAAATTGTCAATTTCCACAGACTTGGCGTTGTTATTATCCCACTTTTTAGTTTTTTCGACGCAATCATTCAATGAAATTTGTTTTAGGTCGGTTTTTGTACATTGTCGCGAAGGGGTCGCCAAAACATTTGTTGTAGAAGCATTCCGCTTTCTATTTTCCCGTTTTTTAAATTTATTATACTCATTTATATGCATACCTTCCAGGTGATTTCTCATAGCACTAGTTGATCTTCCTTTGCGAGAGTATTGTTTGTTACGTATGTTGCAATTCACATTTTCAGCATCACATTTTATAAAATAAGTCCAAACTTCGCTAACATACGACTTACCCATGTTGAAATATCACTAATCACTTTATAACAATTAAAAAATTGTTTATATGTAAATTCAACAGATAAATGTAAGTAACCTCAAAACAAATCTGTACGAAAAATTTGTTAGCAGCTAACTTTATTTAATGATAGAGCAATCACGGTTTGTTTACTTTGTGCAGTATCGGCTACTTTCGGTTTAAACATGGCTGGTCCTAAACGCGTTTTGGGCGCCATATTGAAAAAGCCAATATTCGCATTCGCATTCGCGAATATTGGAGATGAATATTCGCATTCGCGAATGTGGGAAATCCAACATTCGTAACAACACTAATATTTATACACGTATTCATATATATTCAGTCTATAATATATTCTTTTTAAACAATAGAATATGAGAAACGTCACCTCAGAAATACTTGACATTAAAATGCTGAAAATAATCTGAAAGCACTGTATTATTTAGATGTATATTCAAATTTGAGCAACTATATAAAGTGTACAATATTCAAAGATACTAAAATAAAAATATGCTACAGTCTTGTGTCTTATTTCGCGATAATTTTTATATGACATAAAATTAAGCAAATGGAGAAATAAACGGCTACGGCAATGCAATGCTTAACAGAATTGTCTAATCAAAAGTTTCATCTCTCGGAGTTTCAAGGGAAATTATTATTTTGGTAAATAGTACAATTTTCACATTCAAACAGACATTAACAAATGCTTTCGAATAAAATCTTTTAAATAATGTACATCAAAATTTTATAAATATAAAATATGTAAAGAGGTCATTGCATTTTGCCACACTAGCACCAACTTCGTTTCGATTATCAGGTCTTACTATAAAAAAAAAGTTTCACGTATTTCTTTTTTTTTAGAAAAAAATGTTATTTGCACTACCGTTGACTACCATTTAGCCATTTTTGACGTGTAACCTCTGCACATTCAGATTTTGGAAATCGGCACACGGAAATCGCAATTGCAATCATAGCAAGCTGGAGAAACTTGAGAGTAAAATTTCCATTTAATAAATCCTTCCTATTTGAAGCCAAGGCGTACAGTGCGTATCAAAAATAATCAAAATTTTAGCCTCTGAGCCCCACGAGAAATAATTATTTCGGCACACAATACCGCAGCGGCATTCAAACGGACATTGACGAACTCCTTTCATTGAGAACGTTTCATATTCTACCTCTGACTTAAGCCGCTTAAGCATTTCGCAACCATCAGTTCTTTTTTTTTTCTCCTTCATCCCGCAGGAAAATGGAGGAGGGTCCTTGCGAAACGTGTATAAAGTATGAGGAAAAGAGTGCCAGGTCGGGATAAGGATTCTGCAGGCGGAGCTAAAGATATTCCCAAATTGATTCCAGTGATGTAATATACGCGCGGCGCCTGCGTGTTCGCTTGCGTGTGTGTGCGCGCTCACGTNTTCTGCTACAGCAGTCCTTCTCCCCTTCCTACCAGTTCGTCACTTTTATTCAGCGCCGACAATAGATTTCCCTCGGATTTCCATTAGCTCGTCCCAACAATGGTTCGAATAGGGTCGTGACTGGAGGGCACCCCGGCGCTGCCAACTTCCCAGATATTCCCTTCCCTCGCGCCAGAACAATGGCGACCTCCTCGTATACCTGCCCCGGCGTCGGAGTAAGGACCTCCCCAGTCGGCGAAGACGAAGGGAAGAGGGTATAAAGTAACATCCAAGGGCGGAGAACTTGACTAGGAAATTGGAAACAAGTTTCTATACAGGCCGCGCGCTGCAGCCTCCGCACCTGACAAAACTTTTCGAGTACGCGTGAAGTGGTGTCGCTCCCTCCCCTTGCTTCACTCTTCCGCCTTCATCACACGCCACTTGACTTTCTAGATAAAGTTCTCAGCCCTCCGACTCGCCTCCTCGTTCAAGACGTGCCAATAAAATCTTCATACACACGGAGTCCTTTTAACACCCAGCGCCTGAGAAGACAAACCGTTTTATACTGAGGAAAAAAAATCTGAGCCTTGATAGTTTCTGAAATCAATGCTCACCACTTGCCAGATATCGTGTTACCGTAAAACCGGGGTTACTTTGCACCTGCTCTAAATATTTGTTTTGGTGCTATGCAATTTAGCAAAGAAACTGAGTACTGTAGCAAGGTATTTAAAATGTTGAACGTTACCTATACAGGTACACTTTCAGAATTGCTACCCCTTCATCAAATGACACAAAAACAAATCATTTGAGAGGTGCAATGTTACTCCAGCATGTGCAAAGTAACCCCGGTTTACGGTATATTCTTTCTGAAACTACTAAAAAATATAAACTGTGATAAAATCATCTTATCGTGAACAAATCTGGACATGCCGGCATGGACAGCAACTTTCCAAGGTGTAAAAATATNTGTGATAAAATCATCTTATCGTGAACAAATCTGGACATGCCGGCATGGACAGCAACTTTCCAAGGTGTAAAAATAAATTTATTTGTGTAATTATTCTACAAAATTAAAAAAAAATTAGTTATTACTTTTACGAATGCCATTCTAATATTTAAAAAAAGAAATCACTTAACAGGCAAAAACTGCATCTACCATCTTCAAGCAGTTATATGCAAATTTTCCACAGGAACTTCACAATACGTACGTTTCTTCCATTAGAGTTTTATAATTTTTTGTTTAAAACAGGGGAGTGTAAAGTAAATTTTCGCTGTCGGGATCTAACTAGGTGAACTAAAAGCATTACNATTTTTTGTTTAAAACAGGGGAGTGTAAAGTAAATTTTCGCTGTCGGGATCTAACTAGGTGAACTAAAAGCATTACTTTACCGCACCGCATTGGAAATAGAACTCAGAACTCCTCAATCAGAAGCATAAAGTATGTTTTCAAAAACACCAAGTTCATTCAAGGATCTGAAGTATTGACGTAGGTATAAGATTTGCTTTTGTAAACAGTTTAACTATATTTTCAACCTCAATTATTTAATTCCTATTACACTACAAAACTACTCCATGAAAAATGGTTACAAGAAAGATGTAAAGAACAAATTTCTTCATCTTCGCGTTTCGTCGACCGTAAGTTTCACGTCAGTCATAATTATATGCCACTAAATTCACGGTCCAGAGAATTAGATTAGTCTTATAGATATTGCTTCACAGGGAAAAATTTTTTTATGCTGGAAAGAATCGTTGCCCCAGATATTCTATGTGGTAAAGCAAAGTTACAGAACTCGAAAAGTTTCTGGTGGTAGTATAATCTCATTGTAATTCCAAGTTTTTAGCTCATTTATTGTCGGGAGATCAGAGGCGAGACACGTGAATGCGGTCTCCCGCTACGATGAAGATGAATTCTTCGTCGCTAGAGACTTCCGACTATTCAGAGCACCCNACACGTGAATGCGGTCTCCCGCTACGATGAAGATGAATTCTTCGTCGCTAGAGACTTCCGACTATTCAGAGCACCCTATTTCTCGTTATCAGCGATGGAACTGATTACAAAGTTCTTTTAACTGGGTGTTTGGACAATTTCCAGTGCTTCTGTCGTCCGGTAACTAGTGCACTGGTTCGTTTCTTACAAAGGCCTCTGTTTCTCAAGCTAGTTTCAAGACCACTGCTCACCGCAGATACAGGGCCCTTTTCAGAATTTACTTTCAATGTATTAGCAATCGACACCACATATAGATTNTGTGATAAAATCATCTTATCGTGAACAAATCTGGACATGCCGGCATGGACAGCAACTTTCCAAGGTGTAAAAATATATTTATTTGTGTAATTATTCTACAAAATTAAAAAAAAAATAGTTATTACTTTTACGAATGCCATTCTAATATTTAAAAAAAGAAATCACTTAACAGGCAAAAACTGCATCTACCATCTTCAAGCAGTTATATGCAAATTTTCCACAGGAACTTCACAATACGTACGTTTCTTCCATTAGAGTTTTATCATTTTTTGTTTAAAACAGGGGAGTGTAAAGTAAATTTTCGCTGTCGGGATCTAACTAGGTGAACTAAAAGCATTACTTTACCGCACCGCATTGGAAATAGAACTCAGAACTCCTCAATCAGAAGCATAAAGTATGTTTTCAAAAACACCAAGTTCATTCAAGGATCTGAAGTATTGACGTAGGTATAAGATTTGCTTTTGTAAACAGTTTAACTATATTTTCAACCTCAATTATTTAATTCCTATTACACTACAAAACTACTCCATGAAAAATGGTTACAAGAAAGATGTAAAGAACAAATTTCTTCATCTTCGCGTTTCGTCGACCGTAAGTTTCACGTCAGTCATAATTATATGCCACTAAATTCACGGTCCAGAGAATTAGATTAGTCTTATAGATATTGCTTCACAGGGAAAAATTTTTTTATGCTGGAAAGAATCGTTGCCCCAGATATTCTATGTGGTAAAGCAAAGTTACAGAACTCGAAAAGTTTCTGGTGGTAGTATAATCTCATTGTAATTCCAAGTTTTTAGCTCATTTATTGTCGGGAGATCAGAGGCGAGACACGTGAATGCGGTCTCCCGCTACGATGAAGATGAATTCTTCGTCGCTAGAGACTTCCGACTATTCAGAGCACCTTATTCCTCGTTATCAGCGATGGAACTGATTACAAAGTTCTTTTAACTGGGTGTTTGGACAATTTCCAGTGCTTCTGTCGTCCGGTAACTAGTGCACTGGTTCGTTTCTTACAAAGGCCTCTGTTTCTCAAGCTAGTTTCAAGATCACTGCTCACCGCAGATACAGGGCCCTTTTCAGAATTTACTTTCAATGTATTAGCAATCGACACCACATATAGATTNCACTGCTCACCGCAGATACAGGGCCCTTTTCAGAATTTACTTTCAATGTATTAGCAATCGACACCACATATAGATTTAAACATAATATCTGATCAGAGGTTAGAACCACATTTTTTGTACCTTCCTTCTATCAATGACTACCTAAATACTGTTTCAGAAATGTCTTGCAACTAGTCTATACAGTGATGTTTCAATTTTTGATAGGCAGTTATAAGATGATTATATTTTTGAGAAGCATTGGTTGAGCCAACATTGTTTACAAATACGTAAGAAACAGAAGAGAAAGAAAGATTTCTAAAAGGAAGATTTGATACTTGCCAAGTGATTTCTAAGATTCTCTGGAAGTAAGTATTTATTAGAAAATAAAAATGGCTAAGTAAAATGTATTGTCCTGACTCACAGCCATACCTGAATACTCATAGGAGACGTAAGCTCGCACTTTGTCAGGTAAATTTCCAACACTTAACTCGGTTGAGCCCGGTAGATGACTTGAATCTTTGACGGAATGAGGACATTCAAAGCAGGCTTTAAGTCAAAATAATTCACAGCACCGAAATATTTTATAGTTACTGGAAAACAAACATTTGTGCCTTGAAAATGTATGTTTAAATAAACCCTACCAAAAGCTCTGTACATCAAAAAATTGCTTTGTAACGTCTATTATATGTTTTTACCTACAAATTATAAAATATGTGTTATTATTTTTAAGCAAATCTATAGTTACAATTAAATTTCGAACGGAATTAAATATGTATATGTATATATACATACGTACACAAGTGCACAAATAATTTTTCCTAATTTTCTCTTCAGTCATGCAAATATGTACAAAAATAATAAGGCCAGATTTTTAATGTTATTAAAGCACACTATTAAATGTAATGTTATAAAATAATTTTTTTTAATTGTAATCAATTTTAAAAACGTTTTTTTAAGAAATTCTTAATATTGTTACACGCTTGCTGCTTTGCATCCGTTATGAGAGCGGAGATATGTGAAGGTCACGTATGTAATCCAAGAGAGGGCTGCGAACACGAAAATATGTTTGCCACCTTACGTGGCCCCGAGATAAACATTTTAGCGGCTTGCGATGCCGGCCTTCGGCAGATTGAATTTCTGCGTTTATCTGAAGATTTTTCTACTGATTTGCTCCCCTAGTTTCTCACAGCAAGGCTCAGGGTGCGTCGGACTTTCCAGGTCAAGGCCAGCTAGTATAAAAGTGCGATGGGCCTCAGAGCCAAGTTGATGAGTGAATAAGTGGCTGGAGTTTTAGCGATAGACGACGAGCGAGAGAAACGAGCGGCGAGAGAAGTGACCAGCGGGAGGAATATCTGCGACTGCGAGCATCGGCACAGTGAAGGGTGCGACTGGTAGGCTGAACTATTGGACTGGACGCGTAAGTGAAATAAATGACAAATGATGGCAAACAGACGTGTGTTAATCGCATGCAGGCATTGAGACATCACATGCGGGGAGGTAGGTAGGCTTTTTTAGGTGCTTACCCTTATTATATATACGAACCATACAAACAGACCAGTCTGTCAGAACCTATGGAAACTGCCCCAGTTGAAGACATCTACTCGCAAGCACAACCCGCCAACGAGAAAGCTAATCCGGATCACAGGTGCCCGATATGTATGAACCTCTTTAAATTTTCAAATAAATTTGTCAAAATTTTTTGAAAAGAAAAAATTTATTCTTCGTGTGCATGTAAACCTAATTTTTAAGAAAAAAAATCGTATGAAATGTATTTTAATATCCAGGTATTTGGTTTGCAAAACTATTTCGCAATTTAGCAGAGTTCGCTTTCATACAGCGACGACAACGAGAAAACCAAAGTTTTTACTTTTTTTACCTTCGTGCCCATGGACTCCACTGCACTTCTAAAATTCGTACCATCAGCAATCGTTCCAGACGCATGGACTGAGGAAGGATGCAGGGCATATTCCGTAGGTGGAAATTCCGGCCATTTTGGACTATCATAATTCCCTATCNATGGACTGAGGAAGGATGCAGGGCATATTCCGTAGGTGGAAATTCCGGCCATTTTGGACTATCATAATTCCCTATTACCCTGCGTAAGTGCTTGGAAGTCGATTTTGTACAGTATGCACAATGCGGAAATTATCAACGCCCGAAATCAGTGCGATTTTCCTTCTGATTTAGTTACTAAACAAGCCGGCATCACCAATCATACGCCACCGTTCAACCTCTTCGAGATGTATAGGAAAGACTTAACGAGTTTGAAAAAATCAGAGCCAATTGCAGTCAGTGCATTAGAGGGACCATTCTAGAAAATTAGTTCCGTGTACCAATTTATTTTTGTAAGAAAGTGCTGGCTCTAATGCCTCCTCTTTTTTCGTATAAATAAATGAAATGTGAAATTTATTTTATTAATACCANAAGAAAGTGCTGGCTCTAATGCCTCCTCTTTTTTCGTATAAATAAATGAAATGTGAAATTTATTTTATTAATACCAGTAAAACCAACGATGTTTTGTAATGTTGTGAAACTATGAAGTAAGAGGGGAAAACGTTCATTAATGTACGAACATCGCTGAAAAGGCTTCAAAAACTCGGGTCATCAATCGGTGTTCCGACTAAACTTCACAAAATGCTAAATATATATTAGGAAAAACGAAACTCGAGAAGAGTTGGAACACTGCCTGAACCATCAACGACACGCGTGCAGCGTGGCAACGTATCATATTTTTAGACGAATCTCGCTTTAATAGTGGACGAAAACGCATTTCGCGGTATCAAGATGAGTGCCATCTTTTAGAATGCATTGCCCAGCTTCATGCCTTACGACAGACGAGCGTGATGTAGTGGGGAGCAGTTAGACGACATTGGAGATTTCGGCTGCTACGAATCGTGAGCATTCTTAACAGCAACCTCTATATGAGAGACGACGTGGAGGCAGAAGTCGTAACCCTTCCTTCAGCACACTTCTGGAGCCACATTCCAATAAGACAACGCTCGATCACAGTTGCCAGAAATGTCCAGGCCGTCTTCGAAGCAATGTAGATACAGCTTCTTCCCTAACTTGCCCGTTCGCCCGATAGATGTGTCTCCTATTGAACGTGTCTGGAATATGGTTACTTGGCAACTAACCCGCCATGATCATACAGAACCCTATACCGATTAACTGTGGACTCGGGTAGAAGCAGCCTGGCAGGTGATTACCCAGGAACATATCCAAGGTCTGTTTGATTCGATGGTATTGTGGCAGCCCGTAGAGACTTTGCAACATGCAGATTTCTTGCAAATAATGTTGTTGCATGACTCTAAAATTGTTAACAGTTTGTTATACAACTAGTAATCTGTGTACTGGATTTCCTTACATTCCGATGGTTTCTTCGTGCTTTTTCATTTTTTAGAAACATGAGTGTACGTGCAGGTTAATTACAAAAGTGCTTAATTAGTCACGAAGCAGATACGTGGTTTGTTACACTCCAGCTCACCCGTTGTCAGTGTGGCAAGGAAGTTTCTGGTCACACTGCTGTAACTCCTTGCTGTATTTAACAGCTTGCGTCGCATATCGTGGTTTGCGGATGGCTGAATAAGCGTTTTCCTAGCAACCCCACAGGACGTTTTGTTGGCGAGAGCAGTTTTGTGTCGCCATTGGAGGGAAGCTGACCGTCGGATAACAAACAATTTTCACAGTGGGGAAAATTANTTTTGTGTCGCCATTGGAGGGAAGCTGACCGTCGGATAACAAACAATTTTCACAGTGGGGAAAATTATTAATGTGCCACGTTTACAGCTTAAGAGCTTCCCCTCTTCGTTATCTCTGAAAGTTCTTTATATGCCTAAAAGTACGGTATAAAGATTAGGTCTTGAACAGGCTTAATAAAATGTTTCATGACTACCAACTTTACGAGTTTTTTCACCTTCATCAAGTCGAAGAAATGTATTTGTTACCAATTTTTTAACATTTTGTTTTTGTCATCTGTTTACAAACACGATTTTCCTTCCTTTCGTGAATCTGAATGCTATATCTGCCGTCATTCACCTCCTATTAATTTCGGTTTAGTGTACGAAAAAGCCGCATTTTCTTACATTTTACCGGGGCCGCGGTGACTGAGCGGTTAGCTTGCTCACCTCCCATCAAGGCGAACCGGCTTTAATCGCCGGCCGGGTCACTCCCGGATTTTTTCACGTGGGAATCGTGCCAGACGATGACTCTGGTCGGTTGGTTTTCTCGCGATCTCCCGTTTCCCCCACCCCTTCATTCCGGTGCTACTCCATACTCACCTTAATCACCCTCGTCGGCTCTCAAAACCTCGGTGTTGAGAGCCGCCCAAATCTCTTCATTCTGTAGTTCGTTCCATTACCCCATCTCCATTCCTTTGCATATTTCTACTCGTCCTACTTTCTGCGCAACAGTAACAGAAATGAACTCTAATGTCTCTTTGGAAGTATTAAAAATTATTGTTTTAACAAAGTTACTGAACGCAAGACCCTTGTATAGAATCAATGATTTATCTCTAGTTTATGTGAGTGATTACACTCATTGATATAAAAATTGCGTTACCTGTATAAAACCTTTAGGCAATCGTGTAAATTTGTAAGTAGGAATACTGGTTAATGATGTGCAAACGATTAAGTTTCGCGCGGAGGTGCACTCTCATACGTCTTAGGAGGGCTTTCTTTGTGTAGCGTATGCCAACAGCTCTCAAAAGTGCGTGTGATATGACGCCTATAATATTTACCCCTTGTGATTAATAAGCTTTAAGTATGCTGAGAATATATACGAGACAGCCGTACGTATAGCTGACACAGTTTAAGAAAGTTAGGATACTGAGAGTGCTAGAGGCAGTTGTGTCACAGTTTCAGTCATTTGAAACATTGGGTAGGTACATAGAAAGGCAAAATGTAAGGTCTTGTCCACAGCAAGGCCATAAGAAATGGAACAGGTTGATCATAGGAGCATAAGTGGAGAAGGAATCGGCCATATCCTGTAATAAGAAACCATCACATCTTTTGCCTGGAATGGCTTCGGTAAACCACCAAAAACCAAAAATCAGGATGGCTGTACCGGGATTCAAACCGCAACATCTTCGCATTTTCTTAAAGTGGTGTCAGCAAGTGGCAATGTGGAATGCTACGTATTTTGTTTAGAGACAAATCATACTTTCCTTTCGAAATGGAAGGCCATTGTGGCAGAATTTGGAGGACCGAAAGTAAACGCAGCAATCCCTGCCTCACTTTACAGCTGTCCACGTCCCCTACTAATGACGTGATCATCTCGGATACCGTTACACATGATCGTCGCTCGCCACAGTTGGTAAAAGGTCATTGAAATCAAAGTAGTATGCCAAGGTTACGTTATGAATTTTACATTTCAGCTTTGTTTAAACTTATACTCAAGTAGGGGTCGTACACTTGTTCCCGATGGTTCAATTACTGTTCGATTACGTTTCTGGGTCTAAAACTATTACAAGCATTTTATATAAACTTGGGAGGTTCGNATGGTTCAATTACTGTTCGATTACGTTTCTGGGTCTAAAACTATTACAAGCATTTTATATAAACTTGGGAGGTTCATAGAAGACAAGTGGATTTAAAGGTATATAATTACAAATCCACGTTTCATTGCAAATCTTTAAACCAATTTTTCCCACCTTGCACGTTGCCGAAGGCTGATTATCTAGGCGGACCACGGCTACCGACGTCGACGTCACTGGGCCCTCCTCTGAAACATCTTCAGTGGTCAGTGTCGCAGCAAGAACAGANCACGTTGCCGAAGGCTGATTATCTAGGCGGACCACGGCTACCGACGTCGACGTCACTGGGCCCTCCTCTGAAACATCTTCAGTGGTCAGTGTCGCAGCAAGAACAGACGCCCCTCGAACTGTCACGATGGCCTATATTTGCGTACCAAAGTGCCACGGTGCCCAGGTTTTTAGTCAGGCCGAGGTGATTTATACTGTGATCACTGACACAGGGTTTGGGCAATAGCGTCCATGTTGCTGAAAATCCACTGTCTGGTTACATTTATATGCGAGATAGTGCGTTCAGGCAGGATGTCCAACAAAGGTATTTCCCTTACTCATCATGGTAGTTGATAATATATTGCTATAATAAATCAAATCTAACTTCTAACAAGTTGTTATTTTTCCATTTTTAGGTACAAAATACACCAAAATATATTGTTTACAATGCTTTCCTGAATACATTCATTCTCAGCGTCCCAAAATTAGTAGATTTTCGACACCAGGGACACAGATAACGGTATAAGTAATCCACCATTTTGGAAAATTACCACCATTCTTGTGTTATACACGAGATTTGAGATAGCTCCTTATCTGGAAATATTAGTAAAGCATACAAAGTGGCATGTAGCAATCAAAAAGCGCAGGTTTTTTTTACTACCACATCCATTAATTCAGGTACAGCTCTTGTCTTCGAAACAGTGCTCTCGTCGTGTTTCAACACTAGCACGGCATGCCCATTCGCCTGATTTGTCGATCGTTTACCCTTTTTGGGAACAAGGTCTAGGTGTTCGCGATTAGGGAGGATAACATGTAGCTCTTGTTTTATTTCGTGTCGAATCGTATTGACATATATTTTCAGACACAAAAAGGTTCGGTGAGGTGTCCCTTCTGTGCTTTCTTCTGTAAGCTTAACACTTTCCTGTCGTAATGATATTGTAATCACTTCTTTCCATTTTTGGTACCATCTTATTTATAAAATTCAATTATAATCCAGTAGTAATTAGGTGATCACAAAAATCATTAGTTAGCTAGCACTAAAAGAGTACAGACATAGTCAGCTTAAGTATTAGAAACTCTTAATCTCACTGGGAATCATTAATCGTTAGTCTACCCGAAATCCCAGTTAAGTAAGCTCACAGGTGCACATCATGGGGAGTCTATTCTGGGAGCTAAAACAAAAAACTACTTCGAATCAGTTGAAGAAAATTAAAATTCCTTCAAGCAAGTCCTTTTTGGCAGCATTGCATTTAACTCATAAATATTGAGTTTCATAATGATGGAATTAATGACAGCAGAATTATAACAGAGTAACTGACACACGCGTGCGCGTGCGCAAACACACACACACACACGTGCGCGCGCCCGCCCGCCTGAGCTCGTAAACGTTCCTGTTTTCTCCTCCGCGAACGCGTTCCAGAAACGACGCATAGAGTTTGTGAAATAAAGAAAAATTAAATTCACTTGCGTTTGAATAAACGGTTTAGAGAAATGTCTTATTCTATTTGCAAATGTTTCGATAAAAATTTCGCAGATGCGAAGTATAAGAGTAGTTAAACTATTTTAAAATACTTTAGTGTCTCTATATCAAAATAAAGATTAAAATAACCGAATACTTTTGTTAATATGTTACTTATATCATCTAAAACATTTTTCGGGAAAGTCGCCCGTAAATAATTCACAATTTTAACTCTAAAACAAAAATTTTTCATATTTGAGTGCCTTTATCGAACATCAATTCATAATAATTCTTTTATTCGCCCTCATTGCCTTCAGCTGTTGAAACATCATCTGCAGTCTGTTGTTGAAACACGCGAGTATAAAAAGAGAGTTTGGTATTTACTCAACAGTTCTCTCCAAGGTGAAGTGTCTGCGATTTATGTACGTCGGTGAGTTAGGCATCCTTCATTCTTACCCTCTGCTACTTCTGGGATTTAAATACTTTTCTCAATGATTTGTCTTTTCTGCAAGGAGCTCTGTGTTCCCCACTTTAGAAGTTACAAAATTACTCTCTTTGAAAGAAAATGCTATCACGAGACTTGTTCCTGGTTAACAAAATATTCTTATATCTGCAAGTGGTAGTGCCAGTTTCTGGGTGGTCTTAAAATGTCCTGTGCAAATTTGATGCGCTCTTTCGTGTTTTCGTGCGGCTTTCATGTGAAAACCTGCCTCCAAAAAGCATGGATGTTTTCCAGTGTATGTTTCATCAGCCGATCTGCTGAAAAGGCAACTTGAGGACCTTCAATTGCGGCATTTTTCTTTTTTTGTGCACATTTTAAACGAATGTGTTTCAAAATTTCCCTTGCTTTCATAACCTGATTATATCTCATGAGGAATACTTGATTTTTTTTATCTTGTCTTTGTCTTACTTTCTTTAAAAAGGTCATTTGTTTTCCGTAATTCAAAAAATATATGAAGTGTTATTATCCATGTCTTGACGTTAGTATTTTTCGTTCTTCATATTCGGCAGAATGAGTCTTCTTTTAATTCTCACAGAATACATTTTGCTTTTTATTTGTTATCAAATAAAACACGGGGCGAAAAATAGTATCATTAAATTTTACATAGTTTCAAAACTTGTTTATGATGTAATGAAATGACACTCAGTGTTACAAGGCAATAATACTCCGAATTCAAAGCTGTGATCTGCATTATTTTAATTGTTTTGACACAATGGGTATAATCCATTTANATGGTTCAATTACTGTTCGATTACGTTTCTGGGTCTAAAACTATTACAAGCATTTTATATAAACTTGGGAGGTTCGGAGAAGACAAGTGGATTTAAAGGTATATAATTACAAATCCACGTTTCATTGCAAATCTTTAAACCAATTTTTCCCACCTTGCACGTTGCCGAAGGCTGATTATCTAGGCGGACTACGGCTACCGACGTCGATGTCACTGGGCCCTCCTCTGAAACATCTTCAGTGGTCAGTGTCGCAGCAAGAACATACGCCCCTCGAACTGTCACGATGGCCTATATTTGCGTACCAAAGTGCCACGGTGCCCAGGTTTTTAGTCAGGCCGAGGTGATTTATACTGTGATCACTGACACAGGGTTTGGGCAATAGCGTCCATGTTGCTGAAAATCCACTGTCTGGTTACATTTATATGCGAGATAGTGCGTTCAGGCAGGATGTCCAACAAAGGTATTTCCCTTACTCATCATGGTAGTTGATAATATATTGCTATAATAAATCAAATCTATCTTCTAACAAGTTGTTATTTTTCCATTTTTAGGTACAAAATACACCAAAATATATTGTTTACAATGCTTTCCTGAATACATTCATTCTCAGCGTCCCAAAATTAGTAGATTTTCGACACCAGGGACACAGATAATGGTATAAGTAATCCACCATTTTGGAAAATTACCACCATTCTTGTGTTATACACGAGATTTGAGATAGCTCCTTATCTGTAAATATTAGTAAAGCATACAAAGTGGCATGTAGCAATCAAAAAGCGCAGGTTTTTTTTACTACCACATCCATTAATTCAGGTACAGCTCTTGTCTTCGAAACAGTGCTCTCGTCGTGTTTCAACACTAGCACGGCATGCCCATTCGCCTGATTTGTCGATCGTTTACCCTTTTTGGGAACAAGGTCAAGGTGTTCGCGATTAGGGAGGATAACATGTAGCTCTTGTTTTATTTCGTGTCCAATCGTATTGACATATATTTTCAGACACAAAAAGGTTCGGTGAGGTGTCCCTTCTGTGCTTTCTTCTGTAAGTTTAACACTTTCCTGTCGTAATGATATTGTAATCACTTCTTTCCATTTTTGGTACCATCTTATTTATAAAATTCAATTATAATCCAGTAGTAATTAGGTGATCACAAAAATCATTAGTCAGCTAGCACTAACATAGTCAGCTTAAGTATTAGAAACTCTTAATCTCACTGGGAATCATTAATCGTTAGTCTACCCGAAATCCCAGTTAAGTAAGCTCACAGATGCACATCATGGGGAGTCTATTCTGGGAGCTAAAACAAAAAACTACTTCGAATCAGTTGAAGAAAATTAAAATTCCTTCAAGCAAGTCCTTTTTGGCAGCATTGCATTTAACTCATAAATATTGAGTTTCATAATGATGGAATTAATGACAGCAGAATTATAACAGAGTAACTGACACACGCGTGCGCGTGCGCAAACACACACACACACACACACGCGCGCGCGCCCGCCCGCCTGAGCTCGTAAACGTTCCTGTTTTCTCCTCCGCGAACGCGTTCCAGAAACGACGCATAGAGTTTGTGAAATAAAGAAAAATGAAATTCACTTGCGTTTGAATAAACGGTTTAGAGAAATGTCTTATTCTATTTGCAAATGTTTCAATAAAAATTTCGCAGATGCGAAGTATAAGAGTAGTTAAACTATTTTAAAATACTTTAGTGTCTCTATATCAAAATAAAGATTAAAATAACCGAATACTTTTGTTAATATGTTACTTATATCATCTAAAACATTTTTCGGGAAAGTCGCCCGTAAATAATTCACAATTTTAACTCTAAAACAAAAATTTTTCATATTTGAGTGCCTTTATCGAACATCAATTCATAATAATTCTTTTATTCGCCCTCATTGCCTTCAGCTGTTGAAACATCATCTGCAGTCTGTTGTTGAAACACGCGAGTATAAAAAGAGAGTTTGGTATTTACTCAACAGTTCTCTCCAAGGTGAAGTGTCTGCGATTTATGTACGTCGGTGAGTTAGGCATCCTTCATTCTTACCCTCTGCTACTTCTGGGATTTAAATACTTTTCTCAATGATTTGTCTTTTCTGCAAGGAGCTCTGTGTTCCCCACTTTAGAAGTTACAAAATTACTCTCTTTGAAAGAAAATGCTATCACGAGACTTGTTCCTGGTTAACAAAATATTCTTATTATCTGCAAGTGGTAGTGCCAGTTTCTGGGTGGTCTTAAAATGTCCTGTGCAAATGTGATGCGCTCTTTCGTGTTTTCGTGCGGCTTTCATGTGAATACTTGCCTCCAAAAAGCATGGATGTTTTTCAGCGTATGTTTCATCAGCCGATCTGCTGAAAAGGCAACTTGAGGACCTTCAATTGCGGCATTTTTCTTTTTTTGTGCACATTTTAAACGAATGTGTTTCAAAATTTCCCTTGCTTTCATAACCTGATTATATCTCATGAGGAATACTTGATTTTTTTTTATCTTGTCTTTGTCTTACTTTCTTTAAAAAGGTCATTTGTTTTCCGTAATTCAAAAAATATATGAAGTGTTATTATCCATGTCTTGACGTTAGTATTTTTCGTTCTTCATATTCGGCAGAATGAGTCTTCTTTTAATTCTCACAGAATACATTTTGCTTTTTATTTGTTATCAAATAAAACACGGGGCGAAAAATAATATCATTAAATTTTACATAGTTTCAAAACTTGTTTATGATGTAATGAAATGACACTCAGTGTTACAGGGCAATAATACTCCGAATTCAAAGCTGTGATCTGCATTATTTTAATTGTTTTGACACAATGGGTATAATCCATTTACGGTATCTTTGATACTTTTGAAAAGAACCTTTGAAAAATCACCCTAGGAGTTACATGTTCAATTGGTTATAAAAAAATATATATGGAAAAAGGTTTTGTCTTGCTTTTAGCACTGAAGCACTATATAAATTGGTTGTTTTAAGTTTTAAGTATATTTTTTCAATAAATTATAATAATTTGTTAAAAGTCCGTACGAATTAACAACGGATTTTGAAGGGACATGTTGGTTATAGCTGAAAAGAAATAGTTCGTAGGTTAAATATTAATATGTATAAATTTAATGCCGTAATTGTAAAGTTAATATTGCTAAACTATATATTTACATTTTTACGTAGCACTCATGGGTAAAGATTTCACCGTTATTAATTGAAATTAAATAAATTTCAGTTGTTGTCCAGCGGACTCGTACACTCCATCTTGTTCGTTTGGGCACGTTTTTTTCAGAAGTATAACCACGCCATATTGGAGACGCTGAATTGTGGTTATAAAACTAACGTAACACATTCTTTCTACTTACAAGATAATTCTAGGTTAAGATGTAATTTTAGTATTAGCGTTGTTATTTCTGCAGTTTATCAAATAAACGTGCAAAATATAGAAAGGCATTTGAATATTTCCGTTACGTTATTCCCTTCGCAAAGAATGCAAAGGAATCGAATTTTGGTCGCCGCCAACTGATAATCGATTATTTTCGAAAGCTTTTTGTGGAGACCAAGAGATGGCAGCACATTAGCGTTGGTTCTTCAGTGCCAAATGTTAGCCGTGACTCGTCTTTCCGCCGCATAGTGTTGTTTTTATGTTGCAGTGAAGAAGCGCGACAGTTCTTGATGGAACAGAGATGTACCTACACCGCAGGTTTCAAAATGAAAGTGATTTTGTTCGCTGAAGAGTTTGGAAATCGAGCCGCGGGCCGTGAATTCGTAGTAAATGAAACGTTAGTGCGGGGCTGGAGGAATTTTTCTCACTTATAAGTCGCACCCCAAGTTTTCAATAAATTTTTTTTTAAATAAAATGTGCCACTTATATGCGATAAAATACGGTACCATTTATCACAGTGAAATCTTTAACCTGAGTGCTACTTCCAAAAGTTTATTATGTAAAATTTAACTTTTTCCTTACACCAAATATGTAAATAAATCTTAATACAATAAGTAAACTTTAATTAAATTATATAATTAACAGTTCCGATATATACTTCAATCTACCTTTTTGTATGTATTACAATATTTTGCTAAATTTATTAGCATTTTTTTTAGACATTTGGAGAATTTTATTAAAGTATATGACAGTTAAGATTACATTGCATTGTTTCTCTCCAAAAATAAATGTTGGTAGTTCCAACATGGACGCTGTTAATAAAATATTTGACAGTTCCCACATGGCACTGTTTGTTTACAAAATATTTGAGAGTACCCACATGGCACTGTTTTTGTTTGCAAAACGTTTGACAGGTGTCACATGGCAATGTTTTGTTTACATACTGCGGAAGGATACATAATCGGGTCCCTGAAAGTAGATCTTTAGCAGGGCTTCAGAAAATCTTGAAGTTACCGTGAATACATTATAAAATGTATTTTAATAATTTCTGTATGGAGAGCTAATGGGTATTATGTATTTTGTTTGTCTCTGTACAGAGTTTTTTAAACCTTAATAACTGAGCTGTATGCTGTGTAGCTAAACAGACTCCTGTAATGGACTAAACGGATATGTAACTCGGAACGTCCAGTTTTGCGTTCTCATTTGAAAACCAGAGAGGAATCTGAGTATGGCAAGGTTCTGTATAACTTAAAATCTGACGTTGTTCACGATTAGTGTAGAAGGTTCTATATGTTACAGGCTTGATAAACACAGCGTTGCACCATTGCAGTAATTGCATTTTTTACGTCATCAAATATTTAGCTTTTTTATTGCATGTTTATAAGGTATTCTATTATCATCGAAGCTAGGTGAATTAAAATTCCGTTGTTACAATTTATTTTTTGGCTGTTTCGTGCTCTCCTGACCCAGTATATTTTCGAGTATGTCTAGTATAATCATTAAGCAGATAAGTCGCAATTAAAAACGCATAAATTACACAAACTCATATTCATATGGATTACTTATCGCTTCACATTTTTTCTAACATTTGTGAAAGTATGGAAAACAATAATGCATTTTCTAAATTAACATAAACTTTGGTTAATATTCACAAAGAAGAAAAATTATGTAATGCTTATGTAAATATATAATTTTGAAGAAGTTAAAAATATTGGCAATTTGTACTTCAAAAAAATCATAGCAGGAAGTAATGGCGCACATAATTAATAACGCTTTTTCATGACTCATTAGTAATTCAAAATGTATATATGTTCCTGGCATTTAAATGTTTTCCAAGAAAACCTTTTAAGAAATTTAACGTAGAAAATTTTACGTTCATTCTGTATATAACACAAGTGGGGTGTGTTAACGAAACGTTTTGCTGGTGAAATTGAAAGAAAAAAAATCTTTAGATGCAGTTTTTTTCAGTATTTTAGCTTACTATTTTTGAAAAACGCAAAATTACGCATTTACCACCAATGACATTTTTCTATGCAGAAAGGGGACGTTTTACACTCTGATCGGTATTTGAACAACAAAATTCAACAAAGCATTACTGTTGTAATTACTTAGTACAAATCCGAAACATAACATCTTGAGGGTAAAACTTTGGTCGTTTACGGCTTTTAACTNCTGTTGTAATTACTTAGTACAAATCCGAAACATAACATCTTGAGGGTAAAACTTTGGTCGTTTACGGCTTTTAACTCGGGTTACGCGTGTTGTAAATCATGCATGTCTGCGGTCAGTAACACAATACCCTGAAAAATAAAAACTGTCTGTGAACAGTAACTATCTTTTATACCACGTAGTCATTTTTCCCGCACGTGCACATACACTCCACGAACAGAGATACCTTGGTGGTAACCTATTTCACCGCGAAGGCAGGTGGCCTATACCGAGGAACAACACGCGTACCGGCGAGTCCAGAGGAAAGGCAAATTACGTACTCACAGCCGCTGGTAGCTAGCCAGGCATGTTATTTCTTCCTCCGCCCCGCCAAGCATTTCCCGCACGGAAACTGTTATTTAATTTTTTAATTGCGCTCCACTAACTCGGACCCCAAAGCACCTTTTTTTATATAATCCCAAGGGGCGTGTCGAGTTGCATAGGAGTTCTGAACTTGGGCCAAGGGGGGGGGTTCGTTGTTATTGGTTTGCATGCACGACTAAACGAAGCGGAATAAAAGTAGGAGAAGTGTACGGGGAAAGANGGGGGTTCGTTGTTATTGGTTTGCATGCACGACTAAACGAAGCGGAATAAAAGTAGGAGAAGTGTACGGGGAAAGAAGTAACCACCGACCGGGGATTTCTGTTTGCGGCAATCGAGGCGTGGGGAGAGGAACGGAGAAGAAATATTAAAATAGTAGATGAAACCGCGCGAGAGCCAAAAGTAAGCACCTGGATACGAGAGCTGAATATATGCAACACATGTTTTCCTCCTCTTTTTTTTTTCCAGCGACTATACCAGGAAAGAGGCGCCATGCGGTACTGTCCGAGACAGCGTCGAACATAAAACTAAGCATATGTCATCATGTTTCGTATAACCTTGACACAGACGACGCATTTATCATACGTAAATATTACATCTCAAGTTGCAGCAGTTTGCATTGAAGAGTAAAAAGAAATAAACGAACCCCTTCGCGAAATTTAAAGTTGATCAATAAAGTAAGAAATATGAATGATTAAATTAATCACCTGCCTTTCCTTGACAGCAGGGACAAGAAACATTTTGCACTGGAAAATAACACGCTTGGTTTAACATAGATTTAACTGCTGATACAAAGACACTGTACCTAACTTGGGTATTTTCAAAATAGTAAATAAGAAATTGTTATTATATACACTCTAGTGATATAAATTACTATCTTTTGTCCCCGACTTTGTCCGCGTGGAATTCGTGTTTTCATTAAAATAAATTGTTTTAAATAGTTGGTATGTCCTTAAAATTCAAGTCCAAAAATAAGATAATTGTGGCTGTTATGTTTGGAGTTGTTATTAGTAATCGGCCGTGAAATTTGGGTGTTTTGCAATACTTCTTTGTAAGCAACGTTCTTTACCATTTCAGATGGTGGCACTAAAACAACCAGGCTGAGTGGTGAGCTTACACGTAAGTACGCGACGTAAAACTGACCGTGGGAGAAACAGTCCTGCCTCAAGTCAACTACTGCGAATTTGAGTTTGCCCCTGCAACTTATTTATCATGAGCACACTTTGAGGGGAAACTGAATTCTCTTGAATTCAAAAGGGAGGTCATTTATAGTCAATGTAATACGCGGCACAAGCACTTTTTCTCCCTGAGCACATCCAGTTAAAATCCTAGCCTCGACAACATGTAGAGCTATGACTTGCAGCCTAGTACCATCACAGATTTACCTCGGTGGCTTCAAGTTTTTCAGCAACATGACAGGTGTGTCCACACGCAGTTTAATCCTAAGGTATGGAAAACCCGGTGGATTTAGAGTGTTCAAAAATTTCACTAGGTAATGAACTGCTTCGTCTGTATTTAACACCATGTCTATTGAATTGTATAACATTTCCTCCACTTCGAATGATTTCAGCAACATGTCATTGATGACCGTCTTCATAAAGTTCCTAGTTAATAGAACAGTTTTACAACTGGTTTATTTCTAATAAACTGTTAACCAATTAATGGTATATTTTTAAAGTACTCTCACAAAGTTAAGTGTTAATAGGACCACATAATATTTTTTATCCATAATAAATTTGATTCCCCATTTCACAACTTTAGGGGCTTAATTTTGAAAATTTACTTCTTAGTGGCAGCCTTTATTATATAAGGAATTTTTCCTCCAAATTTCATGGTTCTAGGTGTAACGGTTGAGGCTGGGCGTTGATTTATCAGTCAGTTTTTCCTTATACTGTATACATATACATATATATATAATATATATATGTTCAAACATTTTGGGGATCCTTTAGCGAAGAGGTTTTGTTTGATACCAATATTACTGGGGTATAAAAAAATTGAGTCCGACATCATGGCGGCTAGCGTCCACCATATCAATAATTTCTTGACGTCGCCTACCCGTATTTATTGAAATCGGCAAAGCCTTTTGAACTCTTGGGTGTACCTAATGAAACCCGATATGTACACACACGCAAAAAAAATTACCCTCTTTTTGGCTTCGCAGTAGTCGAGAAAAAAATGTAACATTTGAAATATATTGCCTTTAAAGTGCAAATTTTCCTTCCCAAGTACAGTATGTTACAGCAATCGAGACAATCAGGCTTGTTTCATAGGAAACTCCTCAGTCTCGTGACTAGCTAGTTCTTAAGCTAGTTTACTTGGAACCTCTATTTCTGCTAGGAATGTAATGCTTTCGTTTCGCTGTGCTACAGTAGCTGCAGGTCTCGCTCCACACCCCTTCTCACTCGCCCCTTCTCAATCTGCTGTTTCCCTGGCGTTGTATCCATGAAGCGCTCATTCAATTCCAGCTACAGCGCGAAATTTTGCTGTGTCCCATTAGACTGCCGCTGAACTCGTGTTGTTGCTGCCTCTCATTAACGTACTTTTGTGGAAGTACCCTTGTCAGGTGAGAGAAGGTGAGGCTGCAAAAGGAAGTTCTCTGAACAATACCTGTCACATCACTGCCGGAACAACACGGAATATGTTTTGTATAACATTTTGCAGAAAGCTCTTTCGCACAAATCCCTTCATACGTAAAATCATGTATGTTTGAATGTTTTGCAAATTCACATAATTTCTGATTGTCAAATATTACTAATATAAATATAGTTATCAACATAATGTAAACGTTTCAGTAACATTTCGGGTAGTAACTACTATAACTTATCTTGCAAAAAAATTTCTGCTTGCAAATATACGTTATAAATTATTTTGTTTTTAAAAAGAATATTAAACACGCGAGTCACTTGATACGTACGTTCCTTTAATAAAATGCAATGATAACAAAGAATGCCTTGATTATTGTTTCGTATCCCCATGTTAAACTGTCCCCAGCACAAATATAACAACGTTAAAAAGTTTCCAAACAGCCAATAATACAAATTAAGACTCTTTTCCATGTGCGAAAAGTTTGTAAATACGGGTTAGCTTTATCTTTGCTTTTTCTTTGCATTGTCAATATTACTTTGAAATGCTTTCGCTTTATTCTTGTTGGCTGATCGGGAAAAACTAACAAACAAATAATTAATATAGATACGACACACATATGCATACCTCAACCAGTGTTTCAACCCAGAATCCATTACTCCGAAAGTGAATTATTGTATATCGACCAGGGAAGACATATGCACAGAGAACATGTCAGGTGTTTTTGTTGTCTCGTAGTGCGAACAGTACTTTAACGGTCTATTGTGCGGTGCACACAGCATGGCAGAGTGTGAATACGGAGCACAGTCCGGGTCAACAGTCAACTGACTTTTGCACATCCACGCAGCTACCAACTTAACCACACCGTAACTGAGGTCAAATGGTACAGCAGGGGTGAAATTGACCACATGACAATGTTACATAAATATTAAGATTAGATATCGTACCTGACCTTAGTATTTACGTAACATTGTCAAGTGAACAGCCTCACCTCTGCTGACCAATTTAATCCCATTTAACGTTAGGCTGTTACTTGAGCACTATTGAAAGTCATGATTAATATCTACTTATCTTTCCATTTGGTACCCTCTGTCTTATATAAAATTTACATTGCCATCGACATAATAACTTTTTTCATACATCAGACAATTGGAAACGTTTAGTTGTTAGGAACATAAATGTGTTTCTAATAAACCAATTCGTGCTGTATTGTGTATAAATAAGAAAAATTCCAACTTGATTTGAAAAAATTCGAAAATTATACTAGCAATGGAACTATTTTACTCGAGTCTCGCTTAAATGGTAACCTGTGTGCTAGGTTGTACGGTAGCATACATGCAGTTACGGGTAGAGACCTTTTTTTTTTTTTTTTTTAAGGTTCATTTCAACAGTGCTTACTTTAACTTTGACCGACTAAACTAACGCGCCGCCTGCATACGCTGCAACTGGCAAAACTTTAGTATGTTGGTGGTTGCGTATATTCAGGCGTTTATGCAACGTACAGCATTTTTAACGCAAATTCAAGCTGTACGTCTGCAACATTTGGACATAAGTTTACGAATAAAACATTTTTATTTCCTTCTCCTATATCCAACTACTAGTTTGGCAATTGAATTTGCTAACATCTGCACATAATAATTTTTATATTCACTAAAATTCTTCCCATTCACACCGATAGAGCTACCGCAGTGGTCAATACCCGAACACGCATTCCGATACTTAGGTGCGATTCCCGGTCCGGCCATTTAGAGTGAAGATATTTGGGTGGCTCTTAACATTGAGGTCTTGAGAGCCGATGAGGGTGAAGCGAGGTGAGTATGGAGCGGCGCCGGGAGATCCCCGAGAAAACCCGTCGACCAGCGACATCGTTCGGCACGATTCCCACATTCGAAAATCCGGGAGTGACCGGCCGGGAATCAAACCCAGTTAGCCTCGGTGGGAGGCGAGTAATATAACCACTACTGCACGGCGCTACCTCCGGCAATTTAGAGATATGTTTTTTATTGTTTCCCGAAATCACTCCAGGCGAATGCTAGGATGGTTCCTGGTTGCAGCCATGGCCGATTCCTTCCCATTCCTACCTCTCGGAGCAACTTTCTCCGTCTAATTATCTCACTGTTGGCGAGACTTCAAACCTTACATACCTACCGGCCTTATCGCGCCTTTTACTAACTAGCTTTGGTACAAAAATATTCTCAAATTTAATATGTTGGTAAATATATTTTCCTCGTACTTTACATAACAACATTGCATTGTTCCGCTGTGAATGTTACGTTTTAATTATTATATAAGACGTGGCAAATACATTATTTTAACCGAAGAATGGTTTTAAAAAAACCTCATGCATGTTGTAAACTTCGTAACTTCGACATCGAAACATGAATGCATTAATGCTGCCTCAACTAACCGCGATGTGGAGACAGTCTACGTAAACATTTTAAAGATGAAATCACAATAGTCTGTTGCATCCGTCAGTTGTCCGTCCGTCCGTCCGTCCAGCAGTAATACTTCTGTCGTTTTCGTCCGGCAGTCGAAAGCGATTCACTGCAATCCGTCATCCGTCGATCCTTCTGTACAAAACATTTTCAGTGTGACAACTCAACATGGCATTTTTCTTTAGTTGGAGATACATTTTGGTTCGAGATACTTTTTCAAGGGAGGAACATTATGGGTAAATAATTTTTTACGTTATAACACTTATTCTAAATGTTTTTTAACAAATGTAAATAAATACAGATCCACTGCCTTACGTTTTATTTAAAAGTGGATATTCACGTCCAAGGAATGTCGTCATGAGGTGGTGGCTCATCCGTCCGTCCGTCAAAGTAAAAGTTTGAGAAATCTTTGATGGGCGGGTATAAAAACAAGTTGCCCTGCGATTGGTTAAAGATCACGTGACCACCGTAAGGACGACTGACATGTGTGATGAACTATTGTGGTTCTACTCCGAATGTTTTGTTTAATTTAATTTCATGTAACTGTCTGAAACATTTTGTTTTAATTATGTGTTGTTTGAGGTAACAATGATATTCATTTCTAGTAATATTAAACCACTGCTGTTTCACAACTCTCTGTCACGTGTATGCATCACTAGGTGGTAAATCGGACATGCCATGTTGGTCAAGAGAAATCACAGGTCGAGTGGCGAATATGCCCCAACTTTCTTCCAAGTGTTTCCTGCACGCGCTTGCTAAAAATTAATCAATAAAAGCAGTGCAATAAAAATTACTTACCAAAGGTCTACACATGCGATATCAGTTTTTGTAACGTAAACAATATCTACTCATATATTTTGTTTACTGAAACCGTGTTGCCTTGATTCAGTATATTCCATAGCTGAATAATTCAAATTTGAACTAAATCTGTGAGAATAGAGCTAAAGGAGACCGTAAAAGCATGTTAAATAATAGTGACACAGCTGTACGGGTATACAAGTGATTCCATAGAAACCTGCAAAAACATTTAGCTGCTCTGTGCCACAGACTGTTACTATTATTCCTCAATTTTTCGATCAGAAGATGAAAAATAACAACACTTATTAACGTATTCCTAGAGACCTGAAAAATTTGCGAGTTCAATGACCTGCAGGCTAGACTCTACAGTATTATGTAAAAATATGTTTTATATTAATAGCACATTGGTTGTCTGCTATCACAGTGGAAGGCCACGATAAGGCTAGCGTTCTCAAGCAGGTGTCAAAACACCGCGAGTACGAATGGCTGAAGTTATATAACCATACGTGTTTTGAATCCTAACGTGTCTCATAATCAATCCGAAAATTCTACACGTCCCTACGTACACCATTGAAAATATTAATTGAGATAAAGAGCACCTGTTAAAATGCTGGAGAACTGTTAGTTAAAATGCTGGAGAACTGTTAGTTAAAATGCTGGAGAACTGCAAATTGTAAAGCTCAGGTCTGAGAACTCCGTTTCAGTTTTTTAACTCAATTACGGACAGAGCTGATCAATATGAGCAAACATTTGACAGGTAGCCTATTTAAGAAGGATTTTTTATTCTTCTTATACTAACAAAATATGCCATGTAAAACCAGCGTTTTCTACTTCTGTTAACACAAAAGTACCTTAATTTTGGTTAAACAGAATTTTACTTATTTATATATATATAAAATAACATTTAATTTATAATAATGCAAATGAAAATCATTGATAAAACAGGTGTGTTGGTAATACCTAGTAAGAAATTGTTCTTATACAAAATACTTTTACACTGAGTGCACACGAATTTGATGCGTTGTCCCTTTGGCGCAATTTTCTAGACTCGGTTAAGCTTTATTTGCATAAGGCGGAGGAATGCCATGGAAGTAGAACTTTAGCATGGTTTCAGAAAGTTTGGAAGAAACCGTGAATGGACTATGCACAGTAGTAATAATGACCTGAATTTATGTGTGTATAAATAAACGTCATTTTAATAATACAGAATGTTTACGATTAACTGAGCACTTTTGAAATCAACTTCTGATAATGGTCACTGCACCAAACTGCAAACACTTTATCGCTCACACTGATTGGCATGCTGTTATGAGTCTTCTTTTATCATAAACTCATAGCTATTAAAGGATAGAATAAGGAAATAGGTTAAGTAGTAGAGTAAGGACTTATAGTCAGAATTAACAATATCTTTACTTGTTATCATGGGTTCCTCAGAGTACATGAATAACAGTGTGAGTTTACGGTGGAAAGGAGAGAAAGAGAGAGAGGGATTGGAAGAGGGATGACGCCCTCGGACCTGGAGTTGGCTCGCCTATAGACCCACGTAGACTGCCTCGATGCCGGAGCTTGATGCCCTAGTTCACCCTTCTCGCCCCTCCACGTGTGTAATGACGTAGATCGATCTGATTGGCTCCGCAGACTGTGTTGAAGAAGAAGTGTCCTCGCAGCTTGCTCTAATTATGTCGAAATGCTCTTAGGCCAGCAGGACCTACATTTTCCTGTGCCTCTTTGCGTAACTCTCCGCCGGTTGCTGCAATCGATTCCGGTCCGATGTTATGCATTTCAGCGCGGCTGTGGCCTCTTTGTCGGCTTTCGCTTAGACAGCTGTTGCACAACGAGGCCAATCGTAACATCCTCCCCAAAGTGATGATAAGAGATGTCCTCATCTCTGGAGTGATGCTGGAGATAGTAGTATAATGTATTGACAATATTTGATATATATGAAGTTGAAACAAAGTTGAATTGGTTAGATAGTAGAAGCAAAGTTATTTAGTTGAACTGTAGTTA